>JAKFHT010000952.1:0-42632 GCA_023783455.1 Erythrocebus patas | reverse complement strand
TCAGTTTCAGCCAGTCAAAACCGGTTTGAGCCGTTCAAAACCGGTTTGAGCCGGTTTGAGCGGTTTGAGCTGGTCTGGTCCGGATAAATATGGTCAAAACCAGTTTGAGCCGGTCAAATTTGGTTTGAGCCGGTCTGTTACTGTTTGAGCCGGTCTAGTCTGGTTTGAGCCGGTCAAAATTGGTTTGAGCCGGTCAAAATCGGTTTGAGCCGTTCAAAACCGGTTTGAGCCAGTCTGTTCCTGTTTGAGCCAGTCAAAACCGGTTTGAGCCAGTCTGTTCCTGTTTGAGTCAGTTTCAGCCAGTCAAAACCGGTTTCAGCCGGTCTGTTCCTGTTTGAGCCGGTCAAAACCGTTTGAGCCGGTTTGAGCGGTTTGAGCTGGTCTGGTCCGGATAAATATGGTCAAAACCAGTTTGAGCCGGTCAAATTTGGTTTGAGCCGGTTTGAGCGGTTTGAGCCGGTGAAAACCAGTTTGAGCCGGTCAAAATCGGTTTGAGCCGTTCAAAACCGGTTTGAGCCAGTCTGTTCCTGTTTGAGCTGGTCAAAACCGGTTTGAGCTGGTCTGTTCCTGTTTGAGTCGGTTTCAGCCAGTCAAAACAGGTTTGAGCCGGTCAAAATCGGTTTGAGCCGTTCAAAACCGGTTTGAGCCGGTTTGAGCGGTTTGAGCTGGTCTGGTCCGGATAAATATGGTCAAAACCAGTTTGAGCCGGTCAAATTTGGTTTGAGCCGGTTTGAGCCGGTCTAGTCTGGTTTGAGCCGGTCAAAATCGGTTTGAGCCGTTCAAAACCGGTTTGAGCCAGTCAAAACCGGTTTCAGCCAGTCAAAACCGGTTTGAGATGTTCTGGTCGGTTTGAGTCAGTTTCAGCCAGTCAAAACCGGTTTCAGCCGGTCTGTTCCTGTTTGAGTCAGTTTGAGCCGGTCTAGTCCGGTTTGAGCTGGTCTGGTCCGGATAAATATGGTCAAAACCGGTTTGAGCCGGTCAAATTTGGTTTGAGCCGGTTTGAGCCGGTCTAGTCTGGTTTGAGCCGGTGAAAACCAGTTTGAGCCGGTCAAAATCGGTTTGAGCCGTTCAAAACCGGTTTGAGCCAGTCTGTTCCTGTTTGAGTCGGTTTGAGCTGGTCTGTTCCTGTTTGAGTCCAGTTTCAGCCAGTCAAAACCGGTTTCAGCCGGTCTGTTCCTGTTTGAGTCAGTTTGAGCCGGTTTGAGCGGTTTGAGCTGGTCTGGTCCGGATAAATATGGTCAAAACCAGTTTGAGATGTTCTGGTCCAGTTTGAGCCGGTTTGAGCGGTTTGAGCCGGTGAAAACCAGTTTGAGCCGGTGAAAACCGGTTTGAGCTGGTCAAAACCTGTTTGAGCTGGGCTGGTCGGGTTTGAGTCCAGTTTGAGCCGGTCAAATTTGGTTTGAGCCGGTCTGGCCTGGTTTGATTTGGTCAAAACCCGTTTGTGTCCGGTTTGAGCTGTTCAAAACCGGTTTGAGCCGTTCTGGCCTGGATTGATCCGGTTTGAGCCGGTCCAGTCATGTTTTATTCCGGTTTGAGCCAGTCAAAACCGGTTTCAGCCAGTCTGGTTCGGTTTGAGCGGTCTTGTCCGGTTTGAGCCTGTCAAAACCGATTGAAACCGGTCTGGGCCGGTTTGAGTCCAGTTTCAGCCAGTCAAAACCGGTTTGAGCCGGTCTGGCCTGGTTTGATCTGGTCAAAACCTGTATGAGACCGGTTTGAGCCGGTGAAAACCGGTTTGAGATGTTCTGGTCCGGTTTGAGGCAGTTTGAGCCGGTGTGGTCTGGCTTGAGCCGGTTTGAGCCGGTCTGTTACTGTTTGAGCCGGTCTGTTCCTGTTTGAGTCCAGTTTGAGCCATTCAAAACCGGTGTGAGCCGGTCTAGTCCGGTTTGAGTCCGGTTTCAGCTGGTCAAAACCGGTTTGAGCCTGTTTGTTCCGGTTTGAGTCCTTTTTGAGCCAGTCGAAACAGGTTTGAGCCGGTCTGGTCCGGTTTGAGTCCGGTTTGAGCCGGTCAAAACCGGTTTGAGCCGGTCTGGCCTGGTTTGAGTCCGGTTTGAGCAGGTCCAAACCGTTTTGAGCTGGTCTGGTCCGGATAAATATGGTCAAAACCGGTTTGAGTCTGTTTGAGCCGGTCAAAACCGGTTTGAGCCGGTCTGGTCGGGTTTGAGTCCAGTTTGAGCCAGTCAAAACCGGTTTGAGAAGGTCTGGCCTGGTTTGTTCTGGTCAAAACCCGTATGAGACCGGTTTGAGCCAGTGAAAACCGGTTTGAGATGTTCTGGTCCAGTTTGAGCCGGTTTGAGCTGTTCTGGTCTGGTGTGAGCCGGTTTGAGCTGGTCTGTTACTGTTTGAGCGGTCTGTTCCTGTTTGAGTCCGGTTTGAGCCGTTCAAAACCGGTTTGAGCCGGTCTAGTCGGTTTGAGTCGGTTTGAGCCAGTCAAAATCGATTGGAGAGGGTCTGGCCTGCTTTGATCTGGTCAAAACCCGTATGAGTACGGTTTGAGCCGGTGAAAGCCGGTTTGAGATGTTCTGGTCAGGTTTGAGGCAGTTTGAGCCGGTCTGGTCTGGCTTGAGCCGGTTTGAGCCGGTCTGTTACTGTTTGAGCCGGTCTGTTCCTGTTTGAGTCAGTTTGAGCCATTCAAAACCGGTGTGAGCCGGTCTAGTCCGGTTTGAGTCCGGTTTCAGCCGGTCAAAACCGGTTTGAGCCTGTTTGTTCCGGTTTGAGTCCTTTTTGAGCCAGTCGAAACAGGTTTGAGCCGGTCTGGTCCGGTTTGAGTCCGGTTTGAGCCGGTCAAAACCGGTTTGAGCCGGTCTGGCCTGGTTTGAGTCCGGTTTGAGCAGGTCCAAACCGTTTTGAGCTGGTCTGGTCCGGATAAATATGGTCAAAACCGGTTTGAGTCTGTTTGAGCCGGTCAAAACCGGTTTGAGCCGGTCTGGTCGGGTTTGAGTCCAGTTTGAGCCAGTCAAAACCGGTTTGAGCAGGTCTGGCCTGGTTTGATCTGGTCAAAACCCGTATGAGACCGGTTTGAGCCAGTGAAAACCGGTTTGAGATGTTCTGGTCCAGTTTGAGCCGGTTTGAGCTGTTCTGGTCTGGTGTGAGCCGGTTTGAGCTGGTCTGTTCCTGTTTGAGCCGGTCTGTTCCTGTTTGAGTCCGGTTTGAGCCGTTCAAAACCGGTTTGAGTCCGGTTTGAGTCCAGTTTGAGTCCGGTTTGAGCCAGTCAAAATCGATTGGAGAGGGTCTGGCCTGCTTTGATCTGGTCAAAACCCGTATGAGTACGGTTTGAGCCGGTGAAAGCCGGTTTGAGATGTTCTGGTCAGGTTTGAGGCAGTTTGAGCCGGTCTGGTCTGGCTTGAGCCGGTTTGAGCCGGTCTGTTACTGTTTGAGCCGGTCTGTTCCTGTTTGAGTCCAGTTTGAGCCATTCAAAACCGGTGTGAGCCAGTCTAGTCCGGTTTGAGTCCGGTTTCAGCCGGTCAAAACCGGTTTGAGCCTGTTTGTTCCGGTTTGAGTCCTTTTTGAGCCAGTCAAAACAGGTTTGAGCCGGTCTGGTCCGGTTTGAGTCCAGTTTGAGCCGGTCAAAACCGGTTTGAGCCGGTCTGGCCTGGTTTGAGTCTGGTTTGAGCAGGTCAAAACCGTTTTGAGCTGATCTGGTCCGGAAAAATACGGTCAAAAGCAGTTTGAGTCTGTTTGAGCCGGTCAAAACCGGTTTGAGCCGGTCTGTTCCTGTTTGAGTCAGTTTGAGCGGTCAAAATTGGTTTGAGCCGGTCTGGCCTGGATTGATTTGGTCAAAACCCGTTTGAGTCCGGTTTGAGCTGGTCAAAACCGGTTTGAGCCGGTCTGGCCGGGGTTGATCCGGTTTGAGCCGGTCCAGTCATATTTTAGTCCGGTTTGAGCCAGTCAAAACCGGTTTCAGCCAGTCTGGTTCAGTTTGAGCCAGTCTTGTCCGGTTTGAGCCTGTCAAAACCGATTGAAACCGGTCTGGGACGGTTTGAGTCCGGTTTCAGCCAGTCAAAACGGTTTGAGCCGGTCTGGCCTGGTTTGATCTGGTCAAAACCCGTATGAGACCGGTTTGAGCCGGTGAAAACCAGTTTGAGATGTTCTGGTCCGGTTTGAGCCGGTTTGAGCCGTTCTGGTCTTGTGTGAGCCGGTTTGAGCTGTTCTGTTCCTGTTTGAGCCAGTCTGTTCCTGTTTGAGTCCGGTTTGAGCCGTTCAAAACCGGTTTGAGCCGGTCTAGTCCGGTTTGAGTCTGGTTTGAGCCAGTCAAAATCGATTGGAGACGGTCTGGCCTGCTTTCATCTGGTCAAAACCCGTATGAGTACGGTTTGAGCTGGTGAAAGCCGGTTTGAGGTGTTCTGGTCAGGTTTGAGGCAGTTTGAGCCGGTCTGGTCTGGCTTGAGCCGGTTTGAGCCGGTCTGTTACTGTTTGAGCCGGTCTGTTCCTGTTTGAGTCCAGTTTGAGCCATTCAAAACCGGTGTGAGCTGGTCTAGTCCGGTTTGAGTCAGGTTTCAGGCGGTCAAAACCGGTTTGAGCCTGTTTCTTCCGGTTTGAGTCCTTTTTGAGCCAGTCAAAACAGGTTTGAGCCGGTCTGGTCCGGTTTGAGTCCGGTTTGAGCCGGTCAAAACCGGTTTGAGCCGGTCTGGCCTGGTTTGAGTCCGGTTTGAGCAGGTCAAAACCGTTTTGAGCTGATCTGGTCTGGAAAAATACGGTCAAAACCAGTTTGAGTCTGTTTGAGCCGGTCAAAACCGGTTTGAGCCGGTCTGGTCGGGTTTGAGTCCAGTTTGAGCCGGTCAAAATTGGTTTGAGCCGGTCTGGCCTGGTTTGATTTGGTCAAAACCCGTTTGAGTCCGGTTTGAGCTGGTCAAAACCGGTTTGAGCCGGTCTGGCCAGGATTGATCCGGTTTGAGCCGGTCCGGTCATGTTTTAGTCCTGTTTGAGCAAGTCAAAACCGGTTTCAGCCGGTATGGTTCGGTTTGAGCCGGTATGGTCCAGTGTGAGCCTGTCAAAACCGATTGAAACCGGTCTGGGCCGGTTTGAGTCCGGTTTCAGCCAGTCAAAACTGGTTTGAGCCGGTCTGGCCTGGTTTGATCTGGTCAAAACACGTATGAGACCGGTTTGAGCCGGTGAAAACCGGTTTGAGATGTTCTGGTCCGGTATGAGCCGGTTTGAGCCGTTCTGGTCTGGTGTGAGCCGGTTTGAGCTGGTCTGTTCCTGCTTGAGCCTGTCTGTTCCTGTTTGAGTCCGGTTTGAGCCGTTCAAAACCGGTTTGAGCCGGTCTAGTCCGGTTTGAGTCCGGTTTGAGCCAGTCAAAATCGATTGGAGACGGTCTGGCCTGCTTTGATCTGGTCAAAACCCGTATGAGTACGGTTTGAGCCGGTGAAAGCCGGTTTGAGATGTTCTGGTCAGGTTTGAGGCAGTTTGAGCCGGTCTGGTCTGGCTTGAACCGGTTTGAGCCGGTCTGTTACTGTTTGAGCCGGTCTGTTCCTGTTTGAGTCCAGTTTGAGCCATTCAAAACCGGTGTGTGCCGGTCTAGTCCGGTTTGAGTCCAGTTTGAGCCGGTCAAAATCGGTTTGAGCCAGTCGGGCCTGGGTTGATTTGGTCAAAACACGTTTGAGTCCGGTTTGAGCTGGTCAAAACCGGTTTGAGCCGGTCTGGCCTGGATTGATGCGGTTTGAGCCGGTCCGGTCATGTTTTAGTCCGGTTTGAGCTAGTCAAAACCGGTTTCAGCCGGTCTGGTTCAGTTTGAGCCGGTCTGGTCCGGTATGAGCCTGTCAAAACCGATTGAAACCGGTCTGGGCCGGTTTGAGTCCGGTTTCAGCCAGTCAAAACCGGTTTGAGCCGGTCTGGCCTAGTTTGATCTAGTCAAAACCCGTATGAGACCAGTTTGAGCCGGTGAAAACCGGTTTGAGATGTTCTGGTCCGGTTTGAGCCGGTTTGAGCCGTTCTGGTCTGGTGTGAGCCGGTTTGAGCTGGTCTGTTCCTGCTTGAGCCTGTCTGTTCCTGTTTGAGTCCAGTTTGAGCCATTCAAAACCGGTGTGAGCTGGTCTAGTCCGGTTTGAGTCCGGTTTCAGCCGGTCAAAACCGGTTTGAGCCTGTTTGTTCCGGTTTGAGTCCTTTTTGAGCCAGTCGAAACAGGTTTGAGCCGGTCTGGCCTGGTTTGAGTCCGGTTTGAGCAGGACGAAACCGTTTTGAGCTGGTCTGATCCGGATAAATATGGTCAAAACCGGTTGGAGTCTGTTTGAGCCGGTCAAAACCGGTTTGAGCCGGTCTGGTCGGGTTTGAGTCCAGTTTGAGCCGGTCAAAACCGGTTTGAGCAGGTCTGGCCTGGTTTGATCTGGTCAAAACCCGTATGAGACCGGTTTGAGCTGGTGAAAACCGGTTTGAGATGTTCTGGTCCGGTTTGAGCCGGTTTGAGCCATTCTGGTCTGGTGTGAGACGGTTTGAGCTGGTCTGTTCCTGTTTGAGCCGGTCTGTTCCTGTTTGAGACCGGTTTGAGCCGTTCAAAACCGGTTTGAGCTGGTCTAGTCCGGTTTGAGTCCGGTTTGAGCCAGTCAAAATCGATTGGAGAGGGTCTGGCCTGCTTTGATCTGGTCAAAACCCGTATGAGTACGGTTTGAGGCGGTGAAAGCCGGTTTGAGATGTTCTGGTCAGGTTTGAGGCAGTTTGAGCCGGTCTGGTCTGGCTTGAGCCGGTTTGAGCCGGTCTGTTACTGTTTGAGCCGGTCTGTTCCTGTTTGAGTCCAGTTTGAGCCATTCAAAACGGGTTTGAGCCGGGCTGGTCGGGTTTGAGTCCAGTTTGAGCCGGTCAAAATCGGTTTGAGCCAGTCTGGCCTGGTTTGATTTGGTCGAAACCCGTTTGAGTCCGGTTTGAGCTGGTCAAAAGCGGTTTGAGCCGGTCTGGCCTCGATTGATCCAGTTTGAGCCTGTCCAGTCATGTTTTAGTCCGGTTTGAGCCAGTCAAAACCGGTTTCAGCCGGTCTGGTTCGGTTTGAGCCGGTCTTGTCCGGTTTGAGCCTGTCAAAACCGATTGAAACCGGTCTGGGCCGGTTTGAGTCCGGTTTCAGCCAGTAAAAACCGGTTTGAGCCGGTCTGGCCTGGTTTGAGTCCGGTTTGAGCAGGACGAAACCGTTTTGAGCTGGTCTGGTCCGGATAAATATGGTCAAAACCGGTTGGAGTCTGTTTGAGCCGGTCAAAACCGGTTTGAGCCGGTCTGGTCGGGTTTGAGTCCAGTTTGAGCCGGTCAAAACCGGTTTGAGCAGGTCTGGCCTGGTTTGATCTGGTCAAAACCCGTATGAGACCGGTTTGAGCCGGTGAAAACCGGTTTGAGATGTTCTGGTCTGGTTTGAGCCGGTTTGAGCCATTCTGGTCTGGTGTGAGACGGTTTGAGCTGGTCTGTTACTGTTTCAGCTGGTCTCTTCCTGTTTGAGTCCCGTTTGAGCCGTTCAAAACCGGTTTGAGCCGGTCTAGTCCGGTTTGAGTCCGGTTTGAGCCAGTCAAAATCGATTGGAGACGGTCTGGCCTGCTTTGATGTGGTCAAAACCCGTATGAGTACGGTTTGAGCCGGTGAAAGCCGGTTTGAGATGTTCTGGTCAGGTTTGAGGCAGTTTGAGCCGGTCTGGTCTGGCTTGAGCCGGTTTGAGCCAGTCTGTTACTGTTTGAGCCGGTCTGTTCCTGTTTTAGTCCAGTTTGAGCCATTCAAAACCGGTTTTAGCCGGGCTGGTCGGGTTTCAGTGCAGTTTGAGCTGGTCAAAATCGGTTTGAGCCAGTCTGGCCTGGTTTGATTTGGTCAAAACCCGTTTGAGTCCGGTTTCAGCCGGTCAAAACCGGTTTGAGCCTGTTTGTTCCGGTTTGAGTCCTTTTTGAGCCAGTCAAAACAGGTTTGAGCCGGTCTGGTCCGGTTCGAGTCCGGTTTGAGCCGGTCAAAACCGGTCTGAGCCGGTCTGGCCTGGTTTGAGTCCGGTTTGAGCAGTCCAAAACCGTTTTGAGCTGGTCTGGTCCGGATAAATATGGTCATAACCGGATTGAATCTGTTTGAGCCGGTCAAAACCGGTTTGAGCCGGTCTGGTCTGGTTTGAGTCCAGTTTGAGCCGGTCAAAACTGGTTTGAGCCGGTCTGGCCTGGTTTGATTTGGTCAAAACCCGTTTGAGTCCGGTTTGAGGTGGTCAAAACCGGTTTGAGCCGGTCTGGCCTTGATTGATCTGGTTTGAGGCGGTCCGGTCATGTTTTAGTCCGGTTTGAGCCAGTCAAAACCGGTTTCAGCCGGTCTGGATCGGTTTGAGCCGGTCTGGTCCGGTTTGAGCCTGTCAAAACCTATTGAATCCTGTCTGGGGCGGTTTGAGTCCGGTTTCAGACGGTCAAAACCGGTTTGAGCCGGTCTGGCCTGGTTTGATCTGGTCAAAACCCCTATGAGACCGGTTTGAGCCGGAGAAAACCGGTTTGAGATGTTCTGGTCCGGTTTCAGCCCGTTTGAGCCTTTCTGGTCTGGTGTGAGCCGGTTTGAGCTGGTCTGTTCCTGTTTGAGCCAGTCTGTTCCTGTTTGAGTCTGGTTTGAGCCGTTCAAAACCGGTTTGAGCCGGTCTGGTCCAGTTTGAGTCCGGTTTGAGCCAGTCAAAATCGATTGGAGACGGTCTGGCCTGCTTTGATCTGGTCAAAACCCGTATGAGTACGGTTTGAGCCGGTGAAAACCGGTTTGAGGTGTTCTGGTCAGGTTTGAGACAGTTTGAGCCGGTCTGGTCTGGCTTGAGCCGGTTTGAGCCGGTCTGTTACTGTTTGAGCCGGTCTGTTCCTGTTTGAGTCCAGTTTGGGCCATTCAAAACCGGTGTGAGCCGGTCTAGTCCGGTTTGAGTCGGTTTCAGCCGGTCAAAACCGGTTTGAGCCTGTTTGTTCGGTTTGAGTCCTTTTTGAGCCAGTCAAAACAGGTTTGAGCCGGTCTGGTCCTGTTTGAGTCCGGTTTGAGCCGGTCAAAACCGGTTTGAGCCGGTCTGGCCTGGTTTGAGTCTGGTTTGAGCAGGTCAAAACCGTTTTGAGCTGATCTGGTCCGGATAAATACGGTCAAAACCAGTTTGAGTCTGTTTGAGCCGGTCAAAACCGGTTTGAGCCGGGCTGGTCGGGTTTGAGTCCAGTTTGAGCCGGTCAAAATTGGTTTGAGCCGGTCTCGCCTGGTTTGATTTGGTCAAAACCCGTTTGAGTCCGGTTTGAGCTGGTCAAAACCGGTTTGAGCCGGTCTGGCCTGGATTGATCCGGTTTGAGCCGGTCCAGTCATGTTTTAGTCCGGTTTGAGCAAGTCAAAACCGGTTTCAGCCGGTCTGGTTCGGTTTGAGCCGGTCTGGGCCAGTATGAGCCTGTCAAAACCGATTGAAACCGGTCTGGGCCGGTTTGAGTCCGGTTTCAGCCAGTCAAAACCGGTTTGAGCCGGTCTGGCCTGGTTTGATCTGGTCAAAACCCGTATGAGACCGGTTTGAGCCGGTGAAAACCGGTTTGAGATGTTCTGGTCCGGTTTGAGCCGGTTTGAGCCGTTCTGGTCTGGTGTGAGCCGGTTTCAGCTGGTCTGTTCCTGCTTGAGCCTGTCTGTTGCTGTTTGAGTCCGGTTTGAGCCGTTCAAAACGGTTTGAGCCGGTCTAGTCCGGTTTGAGTCCGGTTTGAGCCAGTCAAAATCGATTGGAGAGTGTCTGGCCTGGTTTGATCAGGTCAAAACCCGTATGAGTACGGTTTGAGCCGGTGAAAACCGGTTTGAGATGTTCTGGTCCGGTTTGAGCCAGTTTGAGCCGGTCTGGTCTGGTTTGAGTCCGGTTTGAGCCGGTCTGTTACTGTTTGAGCCGGTCTGTTCCTGTTTGAGTCCAGTTTGAGCCATTCAAAACCGGTGTGAGCCGGTCTAGTCCGGTTTGAGTCCGGTTTCAGCCGGTCAAAACCGGTTTGAGCCTGTTTGTTCCGGTTTGAGTCCTTTTTGAGCCAGTCAAAACAGGTTTGAGCCGGTCTGGTCCAGTTTGAGTCCGGTTTGAGCCGGTCAAAACCAGTTTGAGCCGGTCTGGCCTGGTTTGAGTCTGGTTTGAGCAGGTCAAAACCGTTTTGAGCTGATCTGGTCCGGATAAATACGGTCAAAACCAGTTTGAGTCTGTTTGAGCCGGTCAAAACCGGTTTGAGCCGGGCTGGTCGGGTTTGAGTCCAGTTTGAGCCGGTCAAAATTGGTTTGAGCCGGTCTGGCCTGGTTTGATTTGGTCAAAACCCGTTTGAGTCCGGTTTGAGCTGGTCAAAACCGGTTTGAGCCGGTCTGGCCTGGATTGATCCGGTTTGAGCCGGTCCAGTCATGTTTTAGTCCGGTTTGAGCAAGTCAAAACCGGTTTCAGCCGGTCTGGTTCAGTTTGAGCCGGTCTGGGCCAGTATGAGCCTGTCAAAACCGATTGAAACCGGTCTGGGCCGGTTTGAGTCCGGTTTCAGCCAGTCAAAACCGGTTTGAGCCGGTCTGGCCTGGTTTGATCTGGTCAAAACCCGTATGAGACCGGTTTGAGCCGGTGAAAACCGGTTTGAGATGTTCTGGTCCGGTTTGAGCCGGTTTGAGCCGTTCTGGTCTGGTGTGAGCCGGTTTCAGCTGGTCTGTTCCTGCTTGAGCCTGTCTGTTGCTGTTTGAGTCCGGTTTGAGCCGTTCAAAACGGTTTGAGCCGGTCTAGTCCGGTTTGAGTCCGGTTTGAGCCAGTCAAAATCGATTGGAGAGTGTCTGGCCTGGTTTGATCAGGTCAAAACCCGTATGAGTACGGTTTGAGCCGGTGAAAACCGGTTTGAGATGTTCTGGACCGGTTTGAGCCAGTTTGAGCTGGTCTGGTCTGGCTTAAGCTGGTTTGAGTCGGTCTGTTACTGTTTGAGCCTGTCTGTTCCTGTTTGAGTCCAGTTTGAGCCATTCAAAACCGGTGTGAGCCAGTCTAGTCCGGTTTGAGTCCGGTTTCAGCCGGTCAAAACCGCTTTGAGCCTGTTTGTTCCGGTTTGAGTCCTTTTTGAGCCAGTCGAAACAGGTTTGAGCCGGTCTGGTCCGGTTTGAGTCCGGTTTGAGCCGGTCAAAACCGGTTTGAGCCGGTCTGGCCTGGTTTGAGTCCGGTTTGAGCAGGTCAAAACCGTTTTGGGCAGGTCTGGCCTGGTTTGAGTCCGGTTTGAGCAGGTCAAAACCGTTTTGAGCTGATCTGGTCCGGAAAAATACGGTCAAAACCAGTTTGAGTCTGTTTGAGCCGGTCAAAACCTGTTTGAGCCGGGCTGGTCGGGTTTGAGTCCAGTTTGAGCAGGTCAAAATTGGTTTGAGCCGGTCTGGCCTGGTTTGATTTGGTCAAAACCGTTTGAGTCCGTTTCAGCCGGTCAAAACCGGTTTGAGCCTGTTTGTTCCGGTTTGAGTCCTTTTGAGCCAGTCAAAACAGGTTTGAGCCGGTCTGGTCCGGTTTGAGTCCGGTTTGAGCAGGTCAAAACCGTTTGAGCCGGTCTGGCCTGGTTTGAGTCCGGTTTGAGCAGTCCAAAACCGTTTTGAGCTGGTCTGGTCCGGATAAATATGGTCATAACCGGTTTGAATCTGTTTGAGCCGGTCAAAACCGGTTTGAGCCGGTCTGGTCTGGTTTGAGTCCAGTTTGAGCCGGTCAAAATTGGTTTGAGCCGGTCTGGCCTGGTTTGATTTGGTCAAAACCCGTTTGAGTCCGGTTTGAGCTGGTCAAAACCGGTTTGAGCCGGTCTGGCCTGGTTTGAGTCTGGTTTGAGCCGGTCCGGTCATGTTTTAGTCCGGTTTGAGCCAGTCAAAACCGGTTTCAGCCGGTCTGGTTCGGTTTGAGCCGGTCTGGTCCGGTTTGAGCCTGTCAAAACCGATTGAAACCGGTCTGGGCCGGTTTGAGTCCGGTTTCAGCCGGTCAAAACCGGTTTGAGCCGGTCTGGCCTGGTTTGATCTGGTCAAAACCCGTATGAGACCGGTTTGAGCGGTGAAAACCGGTTTGAGATGTTCTGGTCGGTTTGAGCCGGTTTGAGCCGTTCTGGTCTGGTGTGAGCCGGTTTGAGCTGGTCTGTTCCTGTTTGAGCCAGTCTGTTCCTGTTTGAGTCCGGTTTGAGCCGTTCAAAACCGGTTTGAGCCGGTCTGGTCCAGTTTGAGTCCGGTTTGAGCCAGTCAAAATCGATTGGAGACGGTCTGGCCTGCTTTGATCTGGTCAAAACCCGTATGAGTACGGTTTGAGCCGGTGAAAACCGGTTTGAGATGTTCTGGTCCGGTTTGAGTCAGTTTGAGCCGGTCTGGTCTGGCTTGAGCCGGTTTGAGCCGGTCTGTTACTGTTTGAGCCGGTCTGTTCCTGTTTGAGTCCAGTTTGAGCCATTCAAAACCGGTGTGAGCCGGTCTAGTCCGGTTTGAGTCCGGTTTCAGCCGGTCAAAACCGGTTTGAGCCTGTTTGTTCCGGTTTGAGTCCTTTTTGAGCCAGTCAAAACAGGTTTGAGCCGGTCTGGTCCTGTTTGAGTCCGGTTTGAGCCGGTCAAAACCAGTTTGAGCCGGTCTGGCCTGGTTTGAGTCTGGTTTGAGCAGGTCAAAACCGTTTTGAGCTGATCTGGTCCGGATAAATATGGTCAAAACCGGTTTGAGTCCGTTTGAGCCGGTCAAAACCGGTTTGAGCCGGGCTGGTCGGGTTTGAGTCCAGTTTGAGCCGGTCAAAATTGGTTTGAGCCGGTCTGGCCTGGTTTGATTTGGTCAAAACCCGTTTGAGTCCGGTTTGAGCTGGTCAAAACCGGTTTGAGCCGGTCTGGCCTGGATTGATCCGGTTTGAGCCGGTCCAGTCATGTTTTAGTCCGGTTTGAGCAAGTCAAAACCGGTTTCAGCCGGTCTGGTTCGGTTTGAGCCGGTCTGGGCCAGTATGAGCCTGTCAAAACCGATTGAAACCGGTCTGGGCCGGTTTGAGTCCGGTTTCAGCCAGTCAAAACCGGTTTGAGCCGGTCTGGCCTGGTTTGATCTGGTCAAAACCCGTATGAGACCGGTTTGAGCGGTGAAAACCGGTTTGAGATGTTCTGGTCCGGTTTGAGCCGGTTTGAGCCGTTCTGGTCTGGTGTGAGCCGGTTTGAGCTGGTCTGTTCCTGCTTGAGCCTGTCTGTTGCTGTTTGAGTCCGGTTTGAGCCGTTCAAAACGGTTTGAGCCGGTCTAGTCCGGTTTGAGTCCGGTTTGAGCCAGTCAAAATCGATTGGAGAGTGTCTGGCCTGGTTTGATCAGGTCAAAACCCGTATGAGTACGGTTTGAGCCGGTGAAAACCGGTTTGAGCCGGTCTGGACCGGTTTGAGCCAGTTTGAGCCGGTCTGGCCTGGTTTGAGTCTGGTTTGAGTCGGTCTGTTACTGTTTGAGCCTGTCTGTTCCTGTTTGAGTCCAGTTTGAGCCATTCAAAACCGGTGTGAGCCAGTCTAGTCCGGTTTGAGTCCGGTTTCAGCCGGTCAAAACCGCTTTGAGCCTGTTTGTTCCGGTTTGAGTCCTTTTTGAGCCAGTCGAAACAGGTTTGAGCCGGTCTGGTCCGGTTTGAGTCCGGTTTGAGCCGGTCAAAACCGGTTTGAGCCGGTCTGGCCTGGTTTGAGTCCGGTTTGAGCAGGTCAAAACCGTTTTGGGCAGGTCTGGCCTGGTTTGAGTCCGGTTTGAGCAGGTCAAAACCGTTTTGAGCTGATCTGGTCCGGATAAATATGGTCAAAACCGGTTTGAGTCTGTTTGAGCCGGTCAAAACCTGTTTGAGCCGGGCTGGTCGGGTTTGAGTCCAGTTTGAGCAGGTCAAAATTGGTTTGAGCCGGTCTGGCCTGGTTTGATTTGGTCAAAACCCGTTTGAGTCCGGTTTGAGCTGGTCAAAACCGGTTTGAGCCGGTCTGGCCTGGATTGATCCGGTTTGAGCCGGTCCAGTCATATTTTAGTCCGGTTTGAGCCAGTCAAAACCGGTTTCAGCCGGTCTGGTTCGGTTTGAGCCGGTCTGGACCGGTTTGAGCCTGTGAAAACCGATTGAAACCGGTCTGGGCCGGTTTGAGTCCGGTTTCAGCCAGTCAAAACCGGTTTGAGCCTGTCTGGCCTGCTTTGATCTGGTCAAAAGCCGTATGAGACCGGTTTGAGCCGGTGAAAACCGGTTTGAGATGTTCTGGTCCGGTTTGAGCCGGTTTGAGCCGTTCTGGTCTGGTGTGAGTCGGTTTGAGCTGGTCTGTTCCTGTTTGAGCTGTCTGTTCCTGTTTGAGTCTGGTTTGAGGGGTTCAAAACCGGTTTGAGCCAGTCTAGTCCGGTTTGAGTCCGGTTTGAGCCAGTCAAAATCGATTGGAGAGGGTCTGGCCTGCTTTGATCTGGTCAAAACCCGTATGAGTACGGTTTGAGGCGGTGAAAGCCGGTTTGAGATGTTCTGGACAGGTTTGAGGCAGTTTGAGCCGGTCTGGTCTGGCTTGAGCCGGTTTGAGCCGGTCTGTTACTGTTTGAGCCGGTCTGTTCCTGTTTGAGTCCAGTTTGAGCCATTCAAAACCGGTGTGAGCCAGTCTAGTCCGGTTTGAGTCCAGTTTCAGCCGGTCAAAACCGCTTTGAGCCTGTTTGTTCCGGTTTGAGTCCTTTTTGAGCCAGTCAAAACAGGTTTGAGCCGGTCTGGTCCGCTTTGAGTCTGGTTTGAGTCGGTCAAAACCGGTTTGAGCCGGTCTGGCCTGGTTTGAGTCTGGTTTGAGCAGGTCCAAATCGTTTTGAGCTGATCTGGTCCGGAAAAATATGGTCAAAACCAGTTTGAGTCTGTTTGAGCCGGTCAAAACCGGTTTGAGCCGGGCTGGTCGGGTTTGAGTCCAGTTTGAGCCGGTCAAAATTGGTTTGAGCCGGTCTGGCCTGGTTTGATTTGTTCAAAACCCGTTTGAATCCGGTTTGAGCTGGTCAAAACCGGTTTGAGCCGTTCTGGCCTGGATTGATCCAGTTTGAGCCGGTCCAGTCATGTTTTAGTCCGGTTTGAGCCAGTCAAAACCGGTTTCAGCCGGTCTGGTTCGGTTTGAGCCTGTCTTGTCCGGTTTGAGCCTGTCAAAACCGATTGAAACCGGTCTGGGCCGGTTTGAGTCCGGTTTCAGCCAGTCAAAACCGGTTTGAGCCTGTCTGGCCTGGTTTGATCTGGTCAAAACCCGTATGAGACCGGTTTGAGCCGGTGAAAACCGGTTTGAGATGTTCTGGTCCGGTTTGAGCCCGTTTGAGCCTTTCTGGTCTGGTGTGAGCCGGTTTGAGCTGGTCTGTTCCTGCTTGAGCCTGTCTGTTCCTGTTTGAGCCCGGTTTGAGCAGTTCAAAACCGGTTTGAGCCGGTCTAGTCCGGTTTGAGTCCGGTTTGAGCCAGTCAAAATCGATTGGAGACGGTCTGGCCTGCTTTGATCTGGTCAAAACCCGTATGAGTATGGTTTGAGCCGGTGAAAACTGGTTTGAGATGTTCTGATCCGGTTTGAGCCAGTTTGAGCCGGTCTGGTCTGGCTTGAGCCGGATTGAGCCGGTCTGTTACTGTTTGAGCCGGTCTGTTCCTGTTTGAGTCCAGTTTGAGCCATTCAAAACCGGTGTGAGCCGATCTAGTCCGGTTTGAGTCCGGTTTCAGCCGGTCAAAACAGGTTTGAGCCTGTTTGTTCCGGTTTGAGTCCTTTTTGAGCCAGTCGAAACAGGTTTGAGCCGGTCTGGTCCGGTTTGAGTCCGGTTTGAGCCGGTCAAAACCGGTTTGAGCTGGTCTGGCCTGGTTTGAGTCCGGTTTGAGCAGGTCCAAACCGTTTTGAGCTGGTCTGGTCCGGATAAATATGGTCAAAACCGGTTTGAGTCTGTTTGAGCCGGTCAAAACCCGTTTGAGCTGGTCTGGTTGGGTTTGAGTCCAGTTTGAGCCGGTCAAAACCAGTTTGAGCAGGTCTGGCCTGGTTTGATCTGGTCAAAACCCGTATGAGACGGGTTTGAGCCGGTGAAACCCGGTTTGAGATGTTCTGGTTCGGTTTGAGCCGGTTTGACCCATTCTGGCCTCGTGTGAGACGGTTTGAGCTGGTCTGTTCCTGTTTGAGCCGGTCTGTTCCTGTTTGAGTCCGGTTTGAGCCGTTCAAAACCGGTTTGAGCCGGTCTAGTCCGGTTTGAGTCCGGTTTGAGCCAGTCAAAATCGATTGGAGACGGTCTGGCCTGCTTTGATCTGGTCAAAACCCGTATGAGTACGGTTTGAGCCGGTGAAAGCCGGTTTGAGATATTCTGGTCAGGTTTGAGGCAGTTTGAGCCGGTCTGGTCTGGCTTGAGCCGGTTTGAGGCGGTCTGTTACAGTTTGAGCCGGTCTGTTCCTGTTTGAGTCCCGTTTGAGCCATTCAAAACCGGTTTGAGCCGGGCTGGTCGGGTTTGAGTCCAGTTTGAGCCAGTCAAAATTGGTTTGAGCCGGTCTGGCCTGGATTGATCCGGTTTGAGCCGGTCCAGTCATATTTTAGTCCAGTGTGAGCCAGTCAAAACCGGTTTCAGCCGGTCTGGTTCGGTTTGAGCCGGTCTGGTCCAGTATGAGCCTGTCAAAACCGATTGAAACCGTTCTGGGCCGGTTTGAGTCCGGTTTCAGCCAGTCAAAAGCGGTTTGAGACGGTCTGGCCTGGTTTGATCTGGTCAAAACCCGTATGAGACCGGTTTGAGCCAGTGAAAACCGGTTTGAGATGTTCTGGTCCGGTTTGAGCCGGTTTGACCCGTTCTGGTGTGGTGTGAGCCGGTTTGAGCTGGTCTGTTCCTCTTTCAGCCGGTCTATCCCTGTTTGAGTCCGGTTTGAGCCGTTCAAAACCGGTTTGAGCCGGTCTAGTCCGGTTTGAGTCCGGTTTGAGCCAGTCAAAATCGATTGGAGACGGTCTGGCCTGCTTTGATCTGGTCAAAACCCGTATGAGTACGGTTTGAGGCGGTGAAAGCCGGTTTGAGATGTTCTGGTCAGGTTTGAGGCAGTTTGAGCCGGTCTGGTCTGGCTTGAGCCGGTTTGAGCCGGTCTGTTACTGTTTGAGCCGGTCTGTTCCTGTTTGAGTCAGTTTGAGCCATTCAAAACCGGTGTGAGCCGGTCTAGTCCGGTTTGAGTCAGGTTTCAGGCAGTCAAAACAGGTTTCAGCCTGTTTGTTCCGGTTTGAGTCCTTTTTGAGCCAGTCAAAACAGGTTTGAGCCGGTCTGGTCTGGTTTGAGTCCGGTTTGAGCTGGTCAAAACCGGTTTGAGCCGGTCTGGCCTGGTTTGAGTCCGGTGTGAGCAGGTCCAAACCGTTTTGAGCTGATCTGGTCCGGAAAAATACGGTCAAAACCAGTTTGAGTCTGTTTGAGCCGGTCAAAACCGGTTTGAGCCAGGCTGGTCGGGTTTGAGTCCAGTTTGAGCCGGTCAAAATTGGTTTGAGCCGGTCTGGCCTGGTTTGATTTGGTCAAAACCCGTTTGAGTCCGGTTTGAGCTGGTCAAAACCGGTTTGAGCGGTCTGGCCTGGATTGATCCAGTTTGAGCCGGTCCAGTCATGTTTTAGTCCGGTTTGAGCCAGTCAAAACCGGTTTCAGCCGGTCTGGTTCGGTTTGAGCCGGTCTTGTCCGGTTTGAGCCTGTCAAAACCGATTGAAACCGGTCTGGGCCGGTTTGAGTCCGGTTTCAGCCAGTCAAAACCGGTTTGAGCCGGTCTGGCCTGGTTTGATCTGGTCAAAACCCGTATGAGACCGGTTTGAGCCGGTGAAAACCGGTTTGAGATGTTCTGGTCCGGTTTGAGCCAGTTTGAGCCGTTCTGGTCTGGTGTGAGCCGGTTTGAGCTGGTCTGTTCCTGCTTGAGCCTGTCTGTTCCTGTTTGAGCCCGGTTTGAGCAGTTCAAAACCGGTTTGAGCCGGTCTAGTCCGGTTTGAGTCCGGTTTGAGCCAGTCAAAATCGATTGGAGACGGTCTGGCCTGCTTTGATCTGGTCAAAACCCGTATGAGTATGGTTTGAGCCGGTGAAAACTGGTTTGAGATGTTCTGATCCGGTTTGAGCCAGTTTGAGCCGGTCTGGTCTGGCTTGAGCCGGTTTGAGCCGGTCTGTTACTGTTTGAGCCGGTCTGTTCCTGTTTGAGTCCAGTTTGAGCCATTCAAAACCGGTGTGAGCCGATCTAGTCCGGTTTGAGTCCGGTTTCAGCCGGTCAAAACAGGTTTGAGCCTGTTTGTTCCGGTTTGAGTCCTTTTTGAGCCAGTCGAAACAGGTTTGAGCCGGTCTGGTCCGGTTTGAGTCCGGTTTGAGCCGGTCAAAACCGGTTTGAGCCGGTCTGGCCTGGTTTGAGTCCGGTTTGAGCAGGTCCAAACCGTTTTGAGCTGGTCTGGTCCGGATAAATATGGTCAAAACCGGTTTGAGTCTGTTTGAGCCGGTCAAAACCGGTTTGAGCCGGGCTGGTCGGGTTTGAGTCCAGTTTGAGCCGGTCAAAACCAGTTTGAGCAGGTCTGGCCTGGTTTGATCTGGTCAAAACCCGTATGAGACGGTTTGAGCCGGTGAAAACCGGTTTGAGCCGGTCTGGTTCGGTTTGAGCGGTTTGAGCCATTCTGGTCTGGTGTGAGACGGTTTGAGCTGGTCTGTTCCTGTTTGAGCCGGTCTGTTCCTGTTTGAGTCCGGTTTGAGCCGTTCAAAACCGGTTTGAGCCGGTCTAGTCCGGTTTGAGTCCGGTTTGAGCCAGTCAAAATCGATTGGAGACGGTCTGGCCTGCTTTGATCTGGTCAAAACCCGTATGAGTACGGTTTGAGCTGGTGAAAGCCGGTTTGAGATATTCTGGTCAGGTTTGAGGCAGTTTGAGCCGGTCTGGTCTGGCTTGAGCCGGTTTGAGGCGGTCTGTTACAGTTTGAGCCGGTCTGTTCCTGTTTGAGTCCCGTTTGAGCCATTCAAAACCGGTTTGAGCCGGGCTGGTCGGGTTTGAGTCCAGTTTGAGCCAGTCAAAATTGGTTTGAGCCGGTCTGGCCTGGATTGATCCGGTTTGAGCCGGTCCAGTCATATTTTAGTCCAGTTTGAGCCAGTCAAAACCGGTTTCAGCCGGTCTGGTTCGGTTTGAGCCGGTCTGGTCCAGTATGAGCCTGTCAAAACCGATTGAAACCGGTCTGGGCCGGTTTGAGTCCGGTTTGAGCCAGTCAAAATCGATTGGAGACGGTCTGGCCTGGTTTGATCTGGTCAAAACCCGTATGAGACCGGTTTGAGCCGGTGAAAACCGGTTTGAGATGTTCTGGTCCGGTTTGAGCCGGTTTGAGCCGTTCTGGTCTGGTGTGAGCCGGTTTGAGCTGGTCTGTTCCTGTTTGAGCCGGTCTGTTCCTGTTTGAGTCCGGTTTGAGCCGTTCAAAACCGGTTTGAGCTGGTCTAGTCCGGTTTGAGTCCGGTTTGAGCCAGTCAAAATCGATTGGAGCGGTCTGGCCTGGTTTGATTTGGTCAAAACCCGTTTGAGTCCGGTTTGAGCCGGTGAAAACCGGTTTGAGATGTTCTGGTCAGGTTTGAGGCAGTTTGAGCCGGTCTGGTCTGGCTTGAGCCGGTTTGAGCCGGTCTGTTACTGTTTGAGCCGGTCTGTTCCTGTTTGAGTCCAGTTTGAGCCATTCAAAACCGGTGTGAGCCGGTCTAGTCCGGTTTGAGTCCGGTTTCAGCCAGTCAAAACAGGTTTGAGCCTGTTTGTTCCGGTTTGAGTCCTTTTTGAGCCAGTCAAAACAGGTTTGAGCCGGTCTGGTCTGGTTTGAGTCCGGTTTGAGCTGGTCAAAACCGGTTTGAGCCGGTCTGGCCTGGTTTGAGTCCGGTTTGAGCAGGTCCAAACCGTTTTGAGCTGATCTGGTCCGGAAAAATACGGTCAAAACCAGTTTGAGTCTGTTTGAGCCGGTCAAAACCGGTTTGAGCCGGGCTGGTCGGGTTTGAGTCCAGTTTGAGCCGGTCAAAATTGGTTTGAGCCGGTCTGGCCTGGTTTGATTTGGTCAAAACCCGTTTGAGTCCGGTTTGAGCTGGTCAAAACCGGTTTGAGCCGGTCTGGCCTGGATTGATCCGGTTTGAGCCGGTCCGGTCATGTTTTAGTCCGGTTTGAGCCAGTCAAAACCGGTTTCAGCCGGTCTGGTTCGGTTTGAGCCGGTCTGGTCCAGTATGAGCCTGTCAAAACCGATTGAAACCGGTCTGGGCGGTTTGAGTCGGTTTCAGCCAGTCAAAACCGGTTTGAGCCGGTCTGGCCTGGTTTGATCTGGTCAAAACCCGTATGAGACCGGTTTGAGCCGGTGAAAACCGGTTTGAGATGTTCTGGTCCGGTTTGAGCCGGTTTGAGCCGTTCTGGTCTGGTGTGAGCCGGTTTGAGCTGGTCTGTTCCTGTTTGAGCCGGTCTGTTCCTGTTTGAGTCGGTTTGAGCCGTTCAAAACCGGTTTGAGCCAGTCTAGTCCGGTTTGAGTCCGGTTTGAGCCAGTCAAAATCGATTGGAGACGGTCTGGCCTGCTTTGATCTGGTCAAAACCCGTATGAGTACGGTTTGAGCCGGTGAAAGCCGGTTTGAGATGTTCTGGTCAGGTTTGAGGCAGTTTGAGCCGGTCTGGTCTGGCTTGAGCCGGTTTGAGCCGGTCTGTTACTGTTTGAGCCGGTCTGTTCCTGTTTGAGTCCAGTTTGAGCCATTCAAAACCGGTGTGAGCCGGTCTAGTCCGGTTTGAGTCCGGTTTCAGCCGGTCAAAACAGGTTTGAGCCTGTTTGTTCCGGTTTGAGTCCTTTTGAGCCAGTCAAAACAGGTTTGAGCCGGTCTGGCCTGGTTTGAGTCCGGTTTGAGCAGGTCAAAACCGTTTTGAGCTGGTCTGGTCCGGATAAATATGGTCAAAACCGGTTTGAGTCTGTTTGAGCCGGTCAAAACCGGTTTGAGCCGGTCTGGTCGGGTTTGAGTCCAGTTTGAGCCTGTCAAAACCGGTTTGAGCCAGTCTGGCCTGGTTTGATCTGGTCAAAACCCGTATGAGACCGGTTTGAGCCGGTGAAAACCGGTTTGAGATGTTCTGGTCCGGTTTGAGCCGGTTTGAGCCATTCTGGTCTGGTGTGAGACGGTTTGAGCTGGTCTGTTCCTGTTTGAGCTGGTCTGTTCCTGTTTGAGTCCGGTTTGAGCCGTTCAAAACCGGTTTGAGCCGGTCTAGTCCGGTTTGAGTCCGGTTTGAGCCAGTCAAAATCGATTGGAGAGGGTCTGGCCTGCTTTGATCTGGTCAAAACCCGTATGAGTACGGTTTGAGCCGGTGAAAACCGGTTTGAGATGTTCTGGTCCAGTTTGAGCCGGTTTGAGCCGTTTGAGCCGGTCTGGTCTGGCTTGAGCCGGTTTGAGCTGGTCTGTTACTGTTTGAGCCTGTCTGTTCCTGTTTGAGTCCAGTTTGAGCCATTCAAAACCGGTTTGAGCCGGTCTGGTCGGTTTGAGTCCAGTTTGAGCCGGTCAAAATCGGTTTGAGCCGGTCTGGCCTGGTTTGATTTGGTCAAAACCCGTTTGAGTCCGGTTTGAGCTGGTCAAAATCGGTTTGAGCCGGTCTGGCCTGGATTGATCCAGTTTGAGCCGGTCCAGTCATGTTTTAGTCCGGTTTGAGCCAGTCAAAACCGGTTTCAGCCGGTCTGGTTCGGTTTGAGCCGGTCTGGTCCGGTTTGAGCCTGTCAAAACCGATTGAAACCGGTCTGGGCCGGTTTGAGTCCGGTTTCAGCCAGTCAAAACCGGTTTGAGCCGGTCTGGCCTGGTTTGATCTGGTCAAAACCCGTATGAGACCGGTTTGAGCCGGTGAAAACCGGTTTGAGATGTTCTGGTCCGGTTTGAGCCGGTTTGAGCCGTTCTGGTCTGGTGTGAGCCGGTTTGAGCTGGTCTGTTCCTGCTTGAGCCTGTCTGTTCCTGTTTGAGTCCGGTTTGAGCTGTTCAAAACCGGTTTGAGCCGGTCTAGTCCGGTTTGAGTCCGGTTTGAGCCAGTCAAAATCGATTGGAGAGGGTCTGGCCTGGTTTGATCTGGTCAAAACCCGTATGAGTACGGTTTGAGCCGGTGAAAGCCGGTTTGAGATGTTCTGGTCAGGTTTGAGGCAGTTTGAGCCGGTCTGGCCTGGTTTGAGTCTGGTTTGAGCCGGTCTGTTACTGTTTGAGCCGGTCTGTTCCTGTTTGAGTCAGTTTGAGCCATTCAAAACCGGTTTGAGCGGTCTAGTCGGTTTGAGTCCGTTTCAGCCGGTCAAAACAGGTTTGAGCCTGTTTGTTCCGGTTTGAGTCTTTTTGAGCCAGTCAAAACAGGTTTGAGCCGGTCTGGCCTGGTTTGAGTCCGGTTTGAGCAGGTCAAAACCGTTTTGAGCTGGTCTGGTCCGGATAAATATGGTCAAAACCGGTTTGAGTCTGTTTGAGCCGGTCAAAACCGGTTTGAGCCGGTCTGGTCGTGTTTGAGTCCAGTTTGAGCCTGTCAAAACCGGTTTGAGCAAGTCTGGCCTGGTTTGATCTGGTCAAAACCCGTATGAGACCGGTTTGAGCCGGTGAAAACCGGTTTGAGATGTTCTGGTCCGGTTTGAGCCGGTTTGAGCCATTCTGGTCTGGTGTGAGACGGTTTGAGCTGGTCTGTTCCTGTTTGAGCCGGTCTGTTCCTGTTTGAGTCCGGTTTGAGCCGTTCAAAACCGGTTTGAGCCGGTCTAGTCCGGTTTGAGTCCGGTTTGAGCCAGTCAAAGTTGGTTTGAGCCGGTCTGGCCTGGATTGATCCGGTTTGAGCCGGTCCAGTCATATTTTAGTCCGGTTTGAGCCAGTCAAAACCGGTTTCAGCCGGTCTGGTTCGGTTTGAGCTGGTCTGGTCCGGTTTGAGCCTGTCAAAACCGATTGAAACCGGTCTGGGCCGGTTTGAGTCCGGTTTGAGCAGGTCAAAACCGTTTGAGCCGGTTTGAGCGGTCTGGCCTGGTTTGATCTGGTCAAAACCCGTATGAGACCGGTTTGAGCCGGTGAAAACCGGTTTGAGATGTTCTGGTCCGGTTTGAGCCGGTTTGAGCCGGTTTGAGCCGTTCTGGTCTGGTGTGAGCCGGTTTGAGCTGGTCTGTTCCTGTTTGAGCCGGTCTGGTCCTGTTTGAGTCCGGTTTGAGCCGTTCAAAACCGGTTTGAGCCGGTCTAGTCCGGTTTGAGTCCGGTTTGAGCCAGTCAAAATCGATTGAGACGGTCTGGCCTGCTTTGATCTGGTCAAAACCCGTATGAGTACGGTTTGAGGCGGTGAAAGCCGGTTTGAGATGTTCTGGTCAGGTTTGAGGCAGTTTGAGCCGGTCTGGTCTGGCTTGAGCCGGTTTGAGCCGGTCTGTTACTGTTTGAGCCGGTCTGTTCCTGTTTGAGTCCAGTTTGAGCCATTCAAAACCGGTTTGAGCGGTTTGAGCCGGGCTGGTCGGGTTTGAGTCCAGTTTGAGCCAGTCAAAATCGGTTTGAGCCGGTCTGGCCTGGTTTGATTTGGTCAAAACCGTTTGAGTCCGGTTTGAGCTGGTCAAAACCGGTTTGAGCCGGTCTGGCCTGGATTGATCCAGTTTGAGCCGGTCCAGTCATGTTTTAGTCCGGTTTGAGCCAGTCAAAACCGGTTTCAGCGGTCTGGTTCGGTTTGAGCGGTCTGGTCGGTTTGAGCCTGTCAAAACCGGTTTGAGCCGTGAAACCGGTTTGAGCGGTCTGGTCGGTTTGAGTCGGTTTCAGCCAGTCAAAACCGGTTTGAGCGGTCTGGCCTGGTTTGATCTGGTCAAAACCCGTATGAGACCGGTTTGAGCCGGTCAAAACCAGTTTGAGATGTTCTGGTCGGTTTGAGCGGTTTGAGCCGGTCTGGTCTGGTTTGAGTCCGGTTTGAGCTGGTCTGTTCCTGCTTGAGCCTGTCTGTTCCTGTTTGAGTCCGGTTTGAGCCGTTCAAAACCGGTTTGAGCCGGTCTAGTCCGGTTTGAGTCCGGTTTGAGCCAGTCAAAATCGATTGAGAGGGTCTGGCCTGGTTTGATCTGGTCAAAACCCGTATGAGTACGGTTTGAGCCGGTGAAAGCCGGTTTGAGATGTTCTGGTCAGGTTTGAGCCAGTTTGAGCCGGTCTGGTCTGGCTTGAGCCGGTTTGAGCCGGTCTGTTACTGTTTGAGCCGGTCTGTTCCTGTTTGAGTCCAGTTTGAGCCATTCAAAACCGGTGTGAGCCGGTCTAGTCCGGTTTGAGTCCGGTTTCAGCCGGTCAAAACCGGTTTGAGCCTGTTTGTTCCGGTTTGAGTCCTTTTTGAGCCAGTCAAAACAGGTTTGAGCCGGTCTGGTCCGGTTTGAGTCCGGTTTGAGCCGGTCAAAACCGGTTTGAGCCGGTCTGGCCTGGTTTGAGTCCGGTTTGAGCAGGTCAAAACCGTTTTGAGCAGGTCTGGCCTGGTTTGAGTCCGGTTTGAGCAGGTCAAAACCGTTTTGAGCTGATCTGGTCCGGAAAAATACGGTCAAAACCAGTTTGAGTCTGTTTGAGCCGGTCAAAACCGGTTTGAGCCGGGCTGGTCGGGTTTGAGTCCAGTTTGATCCGGTCAAAATTGGTTTGAGCCGGTCTGGCCTGGTTTGATTTGGTCAAAACCCGTTTGAGTCCGGTTTGAGCTGGTCAAAACCGGTTTGAGCCGGTCTGGCCTGGATTGATCCGGTTTGAGCCGGTCCAGTCATATTTTAGTCCGGTTTGAGCCAGTCAAAACCGGTTTCAGCCGGTCTGGTTCGGTTTGAGCCGGTCTGGACCGGTTTGAGCCTGTCAAAACCGATTGAAACCGGTCTGGGCCGGTTTGAGTCCGGTTTCAGCCAGTCAAAACCGGTTTGAGCCTGTCTGGCCTGGTTTGATCTGGTCAAAACCGTATGAGACCGGTTTGAGCCGGTGAAAACCGGTTTGAGCTGGTCTGTTCCTGTTTGAGCCGGTTTGAGCCGTTCTGGTCTGGTGTGAGTCGGTTTGAGCTGGTCTGTTCCTGTTTGAGCTGTCTGTTCCTGTTTGAGTCCGGTTTGAGCCGTTCAAAACCGGTTTGAGCCGGTCTAGTCCGGTTTGAGTCCGGTTTGAGCCAGTCAAAATCGATTGGAGACGGTCTGGCCTGCTTTGATCTGGTCAAAACCCGTATGAGTACGGTTTGAGCCGGTGAAAACTGGTTTGAGATGTTCTGGTCCGGTTTGAGCCAGTTTGAGCCGGTCTGGTCTGGCTTGAGCCGGTTTGAGCCGGTCTGTTACTGTTTGAGCCGGTCTGTTCCTGTTTGAGTCCAGTTTGAGCCATTCAAAACCGGTGTGAGCCGGTCTAGTCCGGTTTGAGTCTGGTTTGAGCAGGTCAAAACCGGTTTGAGCCTGTTTGTTCCGGTTTGAGTCCTTTTTGAGCCAGTCAAAACAGGTTTGAGCCAGTCTGATCCTGTTTGAGTCCGGTTTGAGCAGGTCAAAACCGGTTTGAGCCGGTCTGGCCTGGTTTGAGTCTGGTTTGAGCAGGTCAAAACCGTTTTGAGCTGATCTGGTCCGGATAAATACGGTCAAAACCAGTTTGAGTCTGTTTGAGCCGGTCAAAACCGGTTTGAGCCGGGCTGGTCGGGTTTGAGTCCAGTTTGAGCCGGTCAAAATTGGTTTGAGCCGGTCTGGCCTGGTTTGATCTGGTCAAAACCCGTTTGAGTCCGGTTTGAGCTGGTCAAAACCGGTTTGAGCCGGTCTGGCCTGGATTGATCCGGTTTGAGCCGGTCTGGTCCTGTTTGAGTCCGTTTGAGCCAGTCAAAACCGGTTTCAGCCGGTCTGGTTCGGTTTGAGCCGGTTTGAGTCCAGTTTGAGCCTGTCAAAACCGATTGAAACCGGTCTGGGCCGGTTTGAGTCCGGTTTCAGCCAGTCAAAACCGGTTTGAGCCGGTCTGGCCTGGTTTGATCTGGTCAAAACCCGTATGAGACCGGTTTGAGCCGGTGAAAACCGGTTTGAGATGTTCTGGTCCGGTTTGAGCCGGTTTGAGCCATCTGGTCTGGTGTGAGCCGGTTTGAGCTGGTCTGTTCCTGCTTGAGCCTGTCTGTTCCTGTTTGAGTCCGGTTTGAGCCAGTCAAAACAGGTTTGAGCCGGTCTAGTCCGGTTTGAGTCCGGTTTGAGCCAGTCAAAATCGATTGGAGAGGGTCTGGCCTGGTTTGATCTGGTCAAAACCCGTATGAGTACGGTTTGAGCCGGTGAAAACCGGTTTGAGATGTTCTGGTCCGGTTTGAGCCAGTTTGAGCCGGTCTGGTCTGGCTTGAGCCGGTTTGAGCCGGTCTGTTACTGTTTGAGCCGGTCTGTTCCTGTTTGAGCCAGTCAAAACCGGTTTGAGCCTGTTTGTTCCGGTTTGAGTCCTTTTTGAGCCAGTCAAAACAGGTTTGAGCCGGTCTGGTCCGGTTTGAGTCCGGTTTGAGCCGGTCAAAACCGGTTTGAGCCGGTCTGGCCTGGTTTGAGTCCGGTTTGAGCTGGTCAAAACCGGTTTGAGTCCGGTTTGAGCAGGTCTGGCCTGGTTTGAGTCCGGTTTGAGCAGGTCAAAACCGTTTTGAGCTGATCTGGTCCGGATAAATATGGTCAAAACCGGTTTGAGCCGGTTTGAGCTGTCAAAACCGGTTTGAGCCGGTTTGAGCCGGTCTGGTCGGGTTTGAGTCCAGTTTGAGCCGGTCAAAATTGGTTTGAGCGGTCTGGCCTGGTTTGATTTGGTCAAAACCCGTTTGAGTCCGGTTTGAGCTGGTCAAAACCGGTTTGAGCCGGTCTGGCCTGGATTGATCCGGTTTGAGCCGGTCCAGTCATATTTTAGTCGGTTTGAGCCAGTCAAAACCGGTTTCAGCGGTCTGGTTCGGTTTGAGCCGGTCTGGTCGGTTTGAGCCTGTCAAAACCGATTGAAACCGGTCTGGGCGGTTTGAGTCAGTTTGAGCCAGTCAAAACCGGTTTGAGCCTGTCTGGCCTGGTTTGATCTGGTCAAAACCCGTATGAGACCGGTTTGAGCCGGTGAAAACCGGTTTGAGATGTTCTGGTCCGGTTTGAGCCGGTTTGAGCCGTTCTGGTCTGGTGTGAGTCGGTTTGAGCTGGTCTGTTCCTGTTTGAGCTGTCTGTTCCTGTTTGAGTCCGGTTTGAGCCGGTTTGAGCTGTTCAAAACCGGTTTGAGCGGTCTAGTCGGTTTGAGTCGGTTTCAGCCAGTCAAAACCGGTTTGAGCCGGTCTGGCCTGGTTTGATCTGGTCAAAACCCGTATGAGACCGGTTTGAGCCGGTTTGAGCGGTGAAAACCGGTTTGAGATGTTCTGGTCCGGTTTGAGCCGGTTTGAGCGGTCTGGTCTGGTGTGAGCCGGTTTGAGCTGGTCTGTTCCTGCTTGAGCCTGTCTGTTCCTGTTTGAGTCCGGTTTGAGCCGTTCAAAACCGGTTTGAGCCGGTCTAGTCCGGTTTGAGTCCGGTTTGAGCCAGTCAAAATCGATTGGAGAGCGTCTGGCCCGGTTTGATCTGGTCAAAACCCGTATGAGTACGGTTTGAGCGGTGAAAGCCGGTTTGAGATGTTCTGGTCAGGTTTGAGCCAGTTTGAGCCGGTCTGGTCTGGCTTGAGCCGGTTTGAGCCGGTCTGTTACTGTTTGAGCCTGTCTGTTCCTGTTTGAGTCCAGTTTGAGCCATTCAAAACCGGTGTGAGCCGGTCTAGTCCGGTTTGAGTCAGGTTTCAGCCGGTCAAAACCGGTTTGAGCCTGTTTGTTCCGGTTTGAGTCCTTTTTGAGCCAGTCAAAACAGGTTTGAGCCGGTCTGGTCCGGTTTGAGTCCGGTTTGAGCCGGTCAAAACCGGTTTGAGCCGGTCTGGCCTGGTTTGAGTCCGGTTTGAGCAGGTCAAAACCGGTTTGAGCAGGTCTGGCCTGGTTTGAGTCCGGTTTGAGCAGGTCAAAACCGTTTTGAGCTGATCTGGTCCGAAAAATACGGTCAAAACCAGTTTGAGTCTGTTTGAGCCGGTCAAAACCGGTTTGAGCCGGGCTGGTCGGGTTTGAGTCCAGTTTGAGCCGGTCAAAATTGGTTTGAGCCGGTCTGGCCTGGTTTGATTTGGTCAAAACCCGTTTGAGTCCGGTTTGAGCTGGTCAAAACCGGTTTGAGCCGGTCTGGCCTGGATTGATCCGGTTTGAGCCGGTCCAGTCATATTTTAGTCCGGTTTGAGCCAGTCAAAACCGGTTTCAGCCGGTCTGGTTCGGTTTGAGCCGGTCTGGTCCGGTTTGAGCCTGTCAAAACCGATTGAAACCGGTCTGGGCCGGTTTGAGTCCGGTTTCAGCCAGTCAAAACCGGTTTGAGCCTGTCTGGCCTGGTTTGATCTGGTCAAAACCCGTATGAGACCGGTTTGAGCCGGTGAAAACCGGTTTGAGATGTTCTGGTCCGGTTTGAGCCGGTTTGAGCCGGTCTGGTCTGGTTTGAGTCGGTTTGAGCTGGTCTGTTCCTGTTTGAGCTGTCTGTTCCTGTTTGAGTCCGGTTTGAGCTGTTCAAAACCGGTTTGAGCCGGTCTAGTCCGGTTTGAGTCCGGTTTGAGCCAGTCAAAATCGATTGGAGACGGTCTGGCCTGCTTTGATCTGGTCAAAACCCGTATGAGTACGGTTTGAGGCGGTGAAAGCTGGTTTGAGATGTTCTGGTCCGGTTTGAGCAAGTTTGAGCCGGTCTGGTCTGGCTTGAGCCGGTTTGAGCCGGTCTGTTACTGTTTGAGCCGGTCTGTTCCTGTTTGAGTCCAGTTTGAGCCATTCGAAACCGGTGTGAGCCGGTCTAGTCCGGTTTGAGTCAGGTTTCAGGAGGTCAAAACCGGTTTGAGCCTGTTTGTTCCGGTTTGAGTCCTTTTTGAGCCAGTCAAAACAGGTTTGAGCCAGTCTGATCCTGTTTGAGTCCGGTTTGAGCAGGTCAAAACCGGTTTGAGCCGGTCTGGCCTGGTTTGAGTCTGGTTTGAGCAGGTCAAAACCGTTTTGAGCTGATCTGGTCCGGATAAATACGGTCAAAACCAGTTTGAGTCTGTTTGAGCCGGTCAAAACCGGTTTGAGCCGGGCTGGTCGGGTTTGAGTCCAGTTTGAGCCGGTCAAAATTGGTTTGAGCCGGTCTGGCCTGGTTTGATTTGGTCAAAACCCGTTTGAGTCCGGTTTGAGCTGGTCAAAACCGGTTTGAGCCGGTCTGGCCTGGATTGATCCGGTTTGAGCCGGTCCGGTCATGTTTTAGTCCGGTTTGAGCCAGTCAAAACCGGTTTCAGCCGGTCTGGTTCGGTTTGAGCTGGTCTGGTCCAGTATGAGCCTGTCAAAACCGATTGAAACCGGTCTGGGCCGGTTTGAGTCCGGTTTCAGCTGGTCAAAACCGGTTTGAGCCGGTCTGGCCTGGTTTGATCTGGTCAAAACCCGTATGAGACCGGTTTGAGCCGGTGAAAACCGGTTTGAGATGTTCTGGTCCGGTTTGAGCCGGTTTGAGCCGTTCTGGTCTGGTGTGAGCCGGTTTGAGCTGGTCTGTTCATGTTTGAGCCTGTCTGTTGCTGTTTGAGTCCGGTTTGAGCCGTTCAAAACGGTTTGAGCCGGTCTAGTCCCGTTTGAGTCCGGTTTGAGCCAGTCAAAATCGATTGGAGAGTGTCTGGCCTGGTTTGATCTGGTCAAAACCCGTATGAGTACGGTTTGAGCCGGTGAAAACCGGTTTGAGATGTTCTGGTCCGGTTTGAGTCCAGTTTGAGCGGTCTGGTCTGGCTTGAGCCGGTTTGAGCCGGTCTGTTACTGTTTGAGCCTGTCTGTTCCTGTTTGAGTCCAGTTTGAGCCATTCAAAACCGGTGTGAGCCGGTCTAGTCCGGTTTGAGCCAGTCAAAACCGGTTTCAGCGGTCAAAACCGGTTTGAGCCGGTCTGGTCGGTTTGAGCCAGTCAAAACCGGTTTGAGATGTTCTGGTCAGGTTTGAGCCAGTCAAAACAGGTTTGAGCCGGTCTGGTCTGGTTTGAGTCCGGTTTGAGCCGGTTTGAGCTGTTCAAAACCGGTTTGAGCGGTCTGGTCTGGTTTGAGTCCGTTTGAGCAGGTCAAAACCGTTTTGAGCTGGTCTGGTCCGGATAAATATGGTCAAAACCGGTTTGAGTCCGTTTGAGCCTGTTTGAGCCGGTCAAAACCGGTTTGAGCCAGTCTGGTCGGGTTTGAGTCCAGTTTGAGCCGGTCAAAACCGGTTTGAGCAGGTCTGGCCTGGTTTGAGTCCGGTTTGAGCAGGTCAAAACCGTTTTGAGCTGATCTGGTCCGGAAAAATACGGTCAAAACCAGTTTGAGTCTGTTTGAGCCGGTCAAAACCGGTTTGAGCCGGGCTGGTCGGGTTTGAGTCCAGTTTGAGCCGGTCAAAATTGGTTTGAGCCGGTCTGGCCTGGTTTGATTTGGTCAAAACCCGTTTGAGTCCGGTTTGAGCCGGTCAAAATTGGTTTGAGCCGGTCTGGCCTGGATTGATCCGGTTTGAGCCGGTCCAGTCATATTTTAGTCCGGTTTGAGCCAGTCAAAACCGGTTTCAGCCGGTCTGGTTCGGTTTGAGCCGGTCTGGTCCGGTTTGAGCCTGTCAAAACCGATTGAAACCGGTCTGGGGCGGTTTGAGTCCGGTTTCAGCCAGTCAAAACCGGTTTGAGCCTGTCTGGCCTGGTTTGATTTGGTCAAAACCCGTATGAGACCGGTTTGAGCCGGTGAAAACCGGTTTGAGATGTTCTGGTCCGGTTTGAGCCGGTTTGAGCCGTTCTGGTCTGGTGTGAGTCGGTTTGAGCTGGTCTGTTCCTGTTTGAGCTGTCTGTTCCTGTTTGAGTCCGGTTTGAGCCGTTCAAAACCGGTTTGAGCCGGTCTAGTCGGTTTGAGTCGGTTTGAGCCAGTCAAAATCGATTGAGAGGGTCTGGCCTGGTTTGATCTGGTCAAAACCCGTATGAGTACGGTTTGAGCCGGTGAAAACCGGTTTGAGATGTTCTGGTCCGGTTTGAGCCAGTTTGAGCCGGTCTGGTCCGGTTTGAGCAGTTTGAGCCGGTCTGTTACTGTTTGAGCCGGTCTGTTCCTGTTTGAGTCCAGTTTGAGCCATTCAAAACCGGTGTGAGCCGGTCTAGTCCGGTTTGAGTCCGGTTTCAGCCGGTCAAAACCGGTTTGAGCCTGTTTGTTCCGGTTTGAGTCCTTTTTGAGCCAGTCGAAACAGGTTTGAGCCGGTCTGGTCCGGTTTCAGTCCGGTTTGAGCCGGTCAAAAGCGGTTTGAGCCGGTCTGGCCTGGTTTGAGTCCGGTTTGAGCAGGTCAAAACCGTTTTGAGCTGGTCTGGTCCGGATAAATATGGTCAAAACCAGTTTGAGTCTGTTTGAGCCGGTCAAAACCGGTTTGAGCCGGTCTGGTCGGGTTTGAGTCCATTTTGAGGCGGTCAAAACCAGTTTGAGCAGGTCTGGCCTGGTTTGATCTGGTCAAAACCCGTATGAGACGGGTTTGAGCCGGTGAAAACCGGTTTGAGATGTTCTGGTTCGGTTTGAGCCGGTTTGACCCATTCTGGTCTGGTGTGAGACGGTTTGAGCTGGTCTGTTCCTGTTTGAGCCGGTCTGTTCCTGTTTGAGTCCGGTTTGAGCCGTTCAAAACCGGTTTGAGCCGGTCTAGTCCGGTTTGAGTCCAGTTTGAGCCAGTCAAAACCGTTTGAGCCGGTTTGAGCGGTCTGGCCTGCTTTGATCTGGTCAAAACCCGTATGAGTACGGTTTGAGCCGGTGAAAGTCGGTTTGAGATATTCTGGTCAGGTTTGAGGCAGTTTGAGTCGGTCTGTTCTGGCTTGAGCCGGTTTAAGGCGGTCTGTTACAGTTTGAGCCGGTCTGTTCCTGTTTGAGTCCCGTTTGAGCCATTCAACCCGGTTTGAGCCGGGCTGGTCGGGTTTGAGTCCAGTTTGAGCCAGTCAAATTTGGTTTGAGCCGGTCTGGCCTGGATTGATCCGGTTTGAGCCGGTCCAGTCATATTTTAGTCCGGTTTGAGCCAGTCAAAACCGGTTTCAGCCGGTCTGGTTCGGTTTGAGCTGGTCTGGTCCGGTTTGAGCCTGTCAAAACCGGTTTGAGCGGTGAAAACCGGTTTGAGCGGTCTGGTCCGGTTTGAGTCCGGTTTGAGTCAGTTTGAGCCGGTCAAAACCGGTTTGAGCCGGTCTGGCCTGGTTTGATCTGGTCAAAACCCGTATGAGACCGGTTTGAGCTGGTGAAAACCGGTTTGAGATGTTCTGGTCCGGTTTGAGCCGGTTTGAGCCGTTCTGGTCTGGTGTGAGCCGGTTTGAGCTGGTCTGTTCCTGTTTGAGCCGGTCTGTCCCTGTTTGAGTCCGGTTTGAGCCGTTCAAAACCGGTTTGAGCCGGTGTAGTCTGGTTTGAGTCCGGTTTGAGCCAGTCAAGATCGATTGGAGAGGGTCTGGCCTGGTTTGATCTGGTCAAAACCCATATGAGTACGGTTTGAGCCGGTGAAAGCCGGTGTGAGATATTCTGGTCAGGTTTGAGGCAGTTTGAGCCGGTCTGGTCTGGCTTGAGCCGGTTTGAGCCGGTCTGTTACTGTTTGAGCCGGTCTGTTCATGTTTGATTCCAGTTTGAGCCATTCAAAACCGGTGTGAGCCGGACTAGTCCGGTTTGAGTCCGGTTTGAGCCGGTCAAAACCGGTTTGAGCCGGTCTGGCCTGGTTTGAGTCCGGTTTGAGCAGGTCAAAAGCGTTTTGAGCTGATCTGGTCCAGAAAAATACGGTCAAAACCAGTTTGAGTCTGTTTGAGCTGGTCAAAACCGGTTTGAGCCGGTCTGGTCGGGTTTGAGTGCAGTTTGAGCCGGTCAAAATTGGTTTGAGCCGGTCTGGCCTGGTTTGATTTGGTCAAAACCCGTTTGAGTCCGGTTTGAGCTGGTCAAAACCGGTTTGAGCCGGTCTGGCCTGGATTGATCCGGTTTGAGCCGGTCCAGTCATATTTTAGTCCGGTTTGAGCCAGTCAAAACCGGTTTCAGCCGGTCTGGTTCGGTTTGAGCCGGTCTGGTGCAGTATGAGCCTGTCAAAACCGATTGAAACCAGTCTGGGCCGGTTTGAGTCCGGTTTCAGCCAGTCAAAACCGGTTTGAGCCGGTCTGGCCTGGTTTGATCTGGTCAAAACCCGTATGAGACCGGTTTGAGCTGGTCAAAACCGATTTGAGCTGTTCTGGTCCGGTTTGAGCCGGTTTGAGCCGTTCTGGTCTGGTGTGAGCCGGTTTGAGCTGGTCTGTTCCTGTTTGAGCCTGTCTGTTCCTGTTTGAGTCCGGTTTGAGCCGTTCAAAACCGGTTTGAGCTGGTCTAGTCCGGTTTGAGTCCGGTTTGAGCCAGTCAAAATCGATTGGAGAGGGTCTGGCCTGCTTTGATCTGGTCAAAACCCGTATGAGTACGGTTTGAGCCGGTGAAAACCGGTTTGAGATGTTCTGGTCCGGTTTGAGCCAGTTTGAGCCGGTCTGGTCTGGCTTGAGCCGGTTTGAGCTGGTCTGTTCCTGTTTGAGCCGGTCTGTTCCTGTTTGAGTCCAGTTTGAGCCATTCAAAACCGGTTTGAGCCGGGCTGGTCGGGTTTGAGTCCAGTTTGAGCCGGTCAAAATTGGTTTGAGCCGGTCTGGCCTGGTTTGATTTGGTCAAAACCCGTTTGAGTCCGGTTTGAACTGGTCAAAACCGTTTGAGCCGGTCTGGCCTGGATTGATCCGGTTTGAGCCGGTCCAGTCATATTTCAGTCCGGTTTGAGCCAGTCAATACCGGTTTCAGCCTGTCTGGTTCGGTTTCAGCCGGTCTGGTCAAGTATGAGCCTGTCAAAACCGATTGAAACCGGTCTGGGCCGGTTTGAGTCCGGTTTCAGGCGGTCAAAACCGGTTTGAGCCGGTCTGGCCTGGTTTGATCTTGTCAAAACCCCTATGAGACCGGTTTGGGCCGGAGAAAACCGGTTTGAGATGTTCTGGTCCGGTTTGAGGCCGTTTGAGCCTTTCTGGTCTGGTGTGAGCCGGTTTGAGCTGGTCTGTTCCTGTTTGAGCCAGTCTGTTCCTGTTTGAGTCCAGTTTGAGCCATTCAAAACCGGTTTGAGCCGGTCTGGTCCAGTTTGAGTCCGGTTTGAGCCAGTCAAAATCGATTGGAGACTGTGTGGCCTGGTTTGATCTGGTCAAAACCCGTATGAGTACGGTTTGAGCCGGTGAAAACCGGTTTGAGGTGTTCTGGTCAGGTTTGAGCCAGTTTGAGCCGGTCTGGTCTGGCTTGAGCCGGTTTGAGCCGGTCTGTTACTGTTTGAGCCGGTCTCTTCATGTTTGAGTCCAGTTTGAGCCATTCAAAACCAGTGTGAGCCGGTCTAGTCCGGTTTGAGTCCGGTTTCAGCCGGTCAAAACCGGTTTGAGCCTGTTTGTTCCGGTTTGAGTCCTTTTTGAGCCAGTCAAAACAGGTTTGAGCCGGTCTGGTCCTGTTTGAGTCCGGTTTGAGCAGGTCAAAACCGGTTTGAGCCGGTCTGGCCTGGTTTGAGTCTGTTTTGAGCAGGTCAAAAGCGTTTTGAGCTGATCTGGTCCGGATAAATACGGTCAAAACCAGTTTGAGTCTGTTTGAGCCGGTCAAAACCGGTTTGAGCCGGGCTGGTCGGGTTTGAGTCCAGTTTGAGCCGGTCAAAATTGGTTTGAGCCGGTCTCGCCTGGTTTGATTTGGTCAAAACCCGTTTGAGTCCGGTTTGAGCTGGTCAAAACCGGTTTGAGCTGGTCTGGCCCGGATTGATCCAGTTTGAGCCGGTCCGGTCATGTTTTAGTCCGGTTTGAGCAAGTCAAAACCGGTTTCAGCCGGTCTGGTTCGGTTTGAGCCGGTCTGGTCTGGTTTGAGCCTGTCAAAACTGATTGAAACAGGTCTGGGCCTGTTTGAGTCCGGTTTCAGCCAGTCAAAACCGGTTTGAGCCGGTCTGGTCTGGTTTGATCTGGTCAAAACCCGTATGAGACCGGTTTGAGCCAGTGAAAACCGGTTTGAGATGTTCTGGTCCGGTTTGAGCCGGTTTGAGCCGTTCTGGTCTGGTGTGAGCCGGTTTGAGCTGGTCTGTTCCTGCTTGAGCCTGTCTGTTACTGTTTGAGTCCGGTTTGAGCCGTTCAAAATCGGTTTGAGCCAGTCTAGTCGGGTTTGAGTCCGGTTTCAGCCGGTCAAACCGGTTTGAATCGGTTTGAGCCGGTCAAAAGCGGATTGAGCCGGTCTGGTCGGGTTTGAATCGGTTTGAGCAGGTGGTCTGGTTTGAGCCGGTGAAAACTGGTTTCAGCCGGTCTGTTTCTGTTTGAGCCGGTCTGTTACTGTTTGAGTCCGGTTTGAGCCGGTTAAACCCGGTTTCAGCTGGTCTGGTTCGTTTCGAACAGGTCTGGTCCGATTTGAGCCTGTCAAAACCGGTTAGAACCGGTCTGGGCCGTTTTGAGTCCGGTTTGAATCGGTCCAAACCGGTTTGAGCCGGTCTGGCCTGGTTTGATCCGGTCAAAACCCGTATGAGTCTGGATTGAGCCGGTGAAAACCGGTTTGAGATGTTCTGGTCCGGTTTGAGCCGGTTTGCGCCGGTCTGGTGTGGCTTGAGCCGGTTTTAGCCGGTCTCTTCCTGTTTGAGTCCGGTTTGAGCCAGTTCAAACCGGTTTTAGCCGTTCTGGTACGGTTTGAGTCCGGTTTGAGCCGTTCAAAACCTGGTAGACCCAGTCTGGTCCCTAATGAGACGGTTAAAACCGGTTTGAGCCAGTCTAAGAGCCGTTCTGGTGCTGTTTGATCCGGTTGGAGCCGGTCAAAACATTTTTGAGTTCGTTTTGAGGCGGTCTGGTCTGTTCCGGTTTGAGCCGGTCAAAAGCGGTTTGAGCCAGTGTGGTCCGGTTTGAGTCGGGTTTGAGCCAGTCAAAACAGGTTTGAGCCGGTCTGGTACGGTTTGAGTCCGGTTTCAGCTGGTCAAAATCGGTTTGAGAGAGTCTGGCCTGGTTTGATCTGGTCAAAACCCGTTTGAGTCCGGTTTGAGCCGGTCAAAACCGGTTTGAGCCGGTCTGGCCTGGTTTGAGTCTGGTTTGAGCAGGTCAAAACCGTTTTGAGCTGATCTGGTCTGGAAAAATACGGTCAAAACCAGTTTGAGTCTGTTTGAGCCGGTCAAAACCGGTTTGAGCCGGGCTGGTCGGGTTTGAGTCCAGTTTGAGCCGGTCAAAATTGGTTTGAGCCGGTCTGGCCGGGTTTGATTTGGTCAAAACCCGTTTGAGTCCGGTTTGAGCTGGTCAAAACCGGTTTGAGCCGGTCTGGCCAGGATTGATCCGGTTTGAGCCGGTCCGGTCATGTTTTAGTCCGGTTTGAGCCAGTCAAAACCGGTTTCAGCCGGTATGGTTCGGTTTGAGCCGGTCTGGTCCAGTGTGAGCCTGTCAAAACCGATTGAAACCGCTCTGGGACGGTTTGAGTCCGGTTTCAGCCAGTAAAAACCGGTTTGAGGCGGTCTGGCCTGGTTTGATCTGGTCAAAACCCGTATGAGACCGGTTTGAGCCGGTGAAAACCGGTTTCAGATGTTCTGGTCCGGTTTGAGCCGGTTTGAGCCGTTCTGGTCTGGTGTGAGCCGGTTTGAGCTGGTCTGTTCCTGCTTGAGCCTGTCTGTTCCTGTTTGAGTCCGGTTTGAGCCGTTCAAAACCGGTTTGAGCCGGTCTAGTCCGGTTTGAGTCCGGTTTGAGCCAGTCAAAATCGATTGGAGACGGTCTGGCCTGCTTTGATCTGGTCAAAACCCGTATGAGTACGGTTTGAGCCGGTGAAAGACGGTTTGAGATGTTCTGGTCAGGTTTGAGGCAGTTTGAGCCGGTCTGGTCTGGCTTGAGCCGGTTTGAGCCGGTCTGTTACTGTTTGAGCCGGTCTGTTCCTGTTTGAGTCCAGTTTGAGCCATTCAAAACCGGTGTGTGCCGGTCTAGTCCGGTTTGAGTCCAGTTTGAGCCGGTCAAAATCGGTTTGAGCCAGTCTGGCCTGGGTTGATTTGGTCAAAACACGTTTGAGTCCGGTTTGAGCTGGTCAAAACCGGTTTGAGCCGGTCTGGCCTGGATTGATGCGGTTTGAGCCGGTCCGGTCATGTTTTAGTCCGTTTTGATCTAGTCAAAACCGGTTTCAGCCGGTCTGGTTCAGTTTGAGCCGGTCTGGTCCGGTATGAGCCATTCAAAACCGATTGAAACCGGTCTGGGCCGGTTTGAGTCCGGTTTCAGCCAGTCAAAACCGGTTTGAGCCTGTCTGGCCTGGTTTGATCTAGTCAAAACCCGTATGAGACCAGTTTGAGCCGGTGAAAACCGGTTTGAGATGTTCTGGTCCGGTTTGAGCCGGTTTGAGCCGTTCTGGTCTGGCTTGAGCCGGTTTGAGCTGGTCTGTTCCTGCTTGAGCCTGTCTGTTGCTGTTTGAGTCCAGTTTGAGCCATTCAAAACCGGTGTGAGCTGGTCTAGTCCGGTTTGAGTCCGGTTTCAGCAGGTCAAAACCGGTTTGAGCCTGTTTGTTCCGGTTTGAGTCCTTTTTGAGCCAGTCGAAACAGGTTTGAGCCGGTCTGGCCTGGTTTGAGTCCGGTTTGAGCAGGACGAAACCGTTTTGAGCTGGTCTGGTCCGGATAAATATGGTCAAAACCGGTTTGAGTCTGTTTGAGCCGGTCAAAACCGGTTTGAGCCGGTCTGGTCGGGTTTGAGTCCAATTTGAGCCGGTCAAAACCGGTTTGAGCAGGTCTGGCCTGGTTTGATCTGGTCAAAACCCGTATGAGACCGGTTTGAGCCGGTGAAAACCGGTTTGAGATGTTCTGGTCTGGTTTGAGCCGGTGAAAGCCGGTTTGAGATGTTCTGGTCTGGTTTGAGCCGGTTTGAGCTGGTCTGTTCCTGCTTGAGCCTGTCTGTTCCTGTTTGAGTCCCGTTTGAGCCGTTCAAAACCGGTTTGAGCCGGTCTAGTCCGGTTTGAGTCCGGTTTGAGCCAGTCAAAATCGATTGGAGACGGTCTGGCCTGCTTTGATCTGGTCAAAACCCGTATGAGTACGGTTTGAGCCGGTGAAAGCCGGTTTGAGATGTTCTGGTCAGGTTTGAGGCAGTTTGAGCCGGTCTGGTCTGGCTTGAGCCGGTTTGAACCAGTCTGTTACTGTTTGAGCCGGTCTGTTCCTGTTTGAGTCCAGTTTGAGCCATTCAAAACGGGTTTGAGCCGGGCTGGTCGGGTTTGAGTGCAGTTTGAGCCGGTCAAAATCGGTTTGAGCCAGTCTGGCCTGGTTTGATTTGGTCAAAACCCGTTTGAGTCCGGTTTCAGCCGGTCAAAACCGGTTTGAGCCTGTTTGTTCCGGTTTGAGTCCTTTTTGAGCCAGTCAAAACAGGTTTGAGCCGGTCTGGTCCGGTTCGACTCCAGTTTGAGCCGGTCAAAACCAGTCTGAGCCTGTCTGGCCTGGTTTGAGTCCGGTTTGAGCAGGCCAAAACCGTTTTGAGCTGGTCTGGTCCGGATAAATATGGTCATAACCGGATTGAATCTGTTTGAGCCGGTCAAAACCGGTTTGAGCCGGTCTGGTCGGGTTTGAGTCCAGTTTGAGCCGGTCAAAATTGGTTTGAGCCGGTCTGGCCTGGTTTGATTTGGTCAAAACCCGTTTGAGTCCGGTTTGAGCTGGTCAAAACCGGTTTGAGCCGGTCTGGCCTTGATTGATCTGGTTTGAGCCGGTCCGGTCATGTTTTAGTCCGGTTTGAGCCAGTCAAAACCGGTTTCAGCCGGTCTGGATCGGTTTGAGCCGGTCTGGTCCGGTTTGAGCCTGTCAAAACCGATTGAATCCTGTCTGGGGCGGTTTGAGTCCGGTTTCAGACGGTCAAAACCGGTTTGAGCCGGTCTGGCCTGGTTTGATCTGGTCAAAACCCCTATGAGACCGGTTTGAGCCGGAGAAACCCGGTTTGAGATGTTCTGGTACGGTTTGAGCCCGTTTGAGCCTTTCTGGTCTGGTGTGAGCCGGTTTGAGCTGGTCTGTTCCTGTTTGAGCCAGTCTGTTCCTGTTTGAGTCCGGTTTGAGCCGTTCAAAACCGGTTTGAGCTGGTCTGGTCCAGTTTGAGTCCGGTTTGAGCCAGTCAAAATCGATTGGAGACGGTCTGGCCTGCTTTGATCTGGTCAAAACCCGTATGAGTACGGTTTGAGCCGGTGAAAACCGGTTTGAGGTGTTCTGGTCAGGTTTGAGGCAGTTTGAGCCGGTCTGGTCTGGCTTGAGCCGGTTTGAGCCGGTCTGTTACTGTTTGAGCCGGTCTGTTCCTGTTTGAGTCCAGTTTGAGCCATTCAAAACCGGTGTGAGCCGGTCTAGTCCGGTTTGAGTCAGGTTTCAGGCGGTCAAAACCGGTTTGAGCCTGTTTGTTCCGGTTTGAGTCCTTTTTGAGCCAGTCACAACAGGTTTGAGCCGGTCTGGTCCGGTTTGAGTCCGGTTTGAGCCGGTCAAAACCGGTTTGAGCCGGTCTGGCCTGGTTTGAGTCCGGATTGAGCAGGTCAAAACCGTTTTGAGCTGATCTGGTCCGGAAAAATATGGTCAAAACCAGTTTGAGCCTGTTTGAGCCGGTCAAAACCGGTTTGAGCCGGTCTGGTCGGGTTTGAGTCCAGTTTGAGCCGGTCAAAATTGGTTTGAGCCGTCTGGCCTGGTTTGATTTGGTCAAAACCCGTTTGAGTCCGGTTTGAGCTGGTCAAAACCTGTTTGAGCCGGTCTGGCCTGGATTGATCCGGTTTGAGCCGGTCCAGTCATGTTTTAGTCCGGTGTGAGCCAGTCAAAACCGGTTTCAGCTGGTCTGGTTCGGTTTGAGCCGGTCTGGTCCAGTATGAGCCTGTCAAAACCGATTGAAACTGGTCTGGGCCGGTTTGAGTCCGGTTTCAGCCAGTCAAAACCAGTTTGAGCCGGTCTGGCCTGGTTTGATCTGGTCAAAACCCGTATGAGACCGGTTTGAGCCGGTGAAAACCGGTTTGAGATGTTCTGGTCCGGTTTGAGCCGCTTTGAGCCGTTCTGGTCTGGTGTGAGCCGGTTTGAGCTGGTCTGTTCCTGCTTGAGCCTGTCTGTTGCAGTTTGAGTCCGGTTTGAGCCGTTCAAAACCGGTTAGAGCTGGTCTAGTCCGGTTTGAGTCCGGTTTGAGCCAGTCAAAATCGATTGGAGAGGGTCTGGCCTGGTTTGATCTGGTCAAAACCCGTATGAGTACGGTTTGAGAGGGTGAAAGCCGGTGTGAGATGTTCTGGTCAGGTTTGAGGCAGTTTGAGCCGGTCTGGTCTGGCTTGAGCCGGTTTGAGCCGGTCTGTTCCTGTTTGAGCCGGTCTGTTCCTGTTTGAGTCCAGTTTGAGCCATTCAAAACCGGTTTGAGCCGGGCTGGTCGGGTTTGAGTCCAGTTTGAGCCGGTCAAAATTGGTTTGAGCCGGTCTGGCCTGGTTTGATTTGGTCAAAACCCGTTTGAGTCCGGTTTGAGCTGGTCAAAACCGGTTTGAGCCGGTCTGGCCTGGATTGATCCGGTGTGAGCCGGTCCAGTCATATTTTAGTCCGGTGTGAGCCAGTCAAAACCGGTTTCAGCCGGTCTGGTTCGGTTTGAGCCGGTCTGGTCCAGTATGAGCCTGTCAAAACCGATTGAAACCGGTCTGGGACGGGTTGAGTCCGGTTTCAGCCAGTCAAAACCGGTTTGAGCCGGTCTGGCCTGGTTTGATCTGGTCAAAACCTGTATGAGTCCGGTTTGAGCCGGTGAAAACCTGTTTGAGATGTTCTGGTCCGGTTTGAGCCGGTTTGAGCCGTTCTGGTCTGGTTAGAGCCGGTTTGAGCTGGTCTGTTCCTGTTTCAGCCGGTCTGTTCCTGTTTGAGTCCGGTTTGAGCCGTTCAAAACCGGTTTGAGCCGGTCTAGTCCGGTTTGAGTCCGGTTTGAGCCAGTCAAAATCGATTGGAGACGGTCTGGCCTGCTTTGATCTGGTCAAAACCCGTATGAGTACGGTTTGAGCCGGTGAAAACCGGTTTGAGGTGTTCTGGTCAGGTTTGAGCCAGTTTGAGCCGGTCTGGTCTGGCTTGAGCCGGTTTGAGCCGGTCTGTTACTGTTTGAGCCGGTCTGTTCCTGTTTGAGTCCAGTTTGAGCCATTCAAAACCGGTGTGAGCCGGTCTAGTCCGGTTTGAGTCAGGTTTCAGGCGGTCAAAACCGGTTTGAGCCTGTTTGTTCCGGTTTGAGTCCTTTTTGAGCCAGTCACAACAGGTTTGAGCCGGTCTGGTCCGGTTTGAGTCCGGTTTGAGCCGGTCAAAACCGGTTTGAGCCGGTCTGGCCTGGTTTGAGTCCGGATTGAGCAGGTCAAAACCGTTTTGAGCTGATCTGGTCCGGAAAAATATGGTCAAAACCAGTTTGAGCCTGTTTGAGCCGGTCAAAACCGGTTTGAGCCGGTCTGGTCGGGTTTGAGTCCAGTTTGAGCCGGTCAAAATTGGTTTGAGCCGGTCTGGCCTGGTTTGATTTGGTCAAAACCCGTTTGAGTCCGGTTTGAGCTGGTCAAAACCGGTTTGAGCCGGTCTGGCCTGGATTGATCCGGTTTGAGCCGGTCCAGTCATGTTTTAGTCCGGTGTGAGCCAGTCAAAACCGGTTTCAGCTGGTCTGGTTCGGTTTGAGCCGGTCTGGTCCAGTATGAGCCTGTCAAAACCGATTGAAACTGGTCTGGGCCGGTTTGAGTCCGGTTTCAGCCAGTCAAAACCAGTTTGAGACGGTCTGGCCTGGTTTGATCTGGTCAAAACCCGTATGAGACCGGTTTGAGCCGGTGAAAACCGGTTTGAGATGTTCTGGTCCGGTTTGAGCCGGTTTGAGCCGTTCTGGTCTGGTGTGAGCCGGTTTGAGCTGGTCTGTTCCTGCTTGAGCCTGTCTGTTGCAGTTTGAGTCCGGTTTGAGCCGTTCAAAACCGGTTAGAGCTGGTCTAGTCCGGTTTGAGTCCGGTTTGAGCCAGTCAAAATCGATTGGAGAGGGTCTGGCCTGGTTTGATCTGGTCAAAACCCGTATGAGTACGGTTTGAGCCGGTGAAAGCCGGTGTGAGATGTTCTGGTCAGGTTTGAGGCAGTTTGAGCCGGTCTGGTCTGGCTTGAGCCGGTTTGAGCCGGTCTGTTCCTGTTTGAGCCGCTCTGTTCCTGTTTGAGTCCAGTTTGAGCCATTCAAAACCGGTTTGAGCCGGGCTGGTCGGGTTTGAGTCCAGTTTGAGCCGGTCAAAATTGGTTTGAGCCGGTCTGGCCTGGTTTGATTTGGTCAAAACCCGTTTGAGTCCGGTTTGAGCTGGTCAAAACCGGTTTGAGCCGGTCTGGCCTGGATTGATCCGGTGTGAGCCGGTCCAGTCATATTTTAGTCCGGTGTGAGCCAGTCAAAACCGGTTTCAGCCGGTCTGGTTCGGTTTGAGCCGGTCTGGTCCAGTATGAGCCTGTCAAAACCGATTGAAACCGGTCTGGGACGGTTTGAGTCCGGTTTCAGCCAGTCAAAACCGGTTTGAGCCGGTCTGGCCTGGTTTGATCTGGTCAAAACCTGTATGAGTCCGGTTTGAGCCGGTGAAAACCTGTTTGAGATGTTCTGGTCCGTTTGAGCCGGTTTGAGCCGTTCTGGTCTGGTTAGAGCCGGTTTGAGCTGGTCTGTTCCTGTTTCAGCCGGTCTGTTCCTGTTTGAGTCCGGTTTGAGCCGTTCAAAACCGGTTTGAGCCGGTCTAGTCCGGTTTGAGTCCGGTTTGAGCCAGTCAAAATCGATTGGAGACGGTCTGGCCTGCTTTGATCTGGTCAAAACCCATATGAGTACGGTTTGAGCCGGTGAAAGCCGGTTTGAGTGGTTCTGCTCAGGTTTGAGGCAGTTTGAGCCGGTCTGGTCTGGCTTGAGCCATTTTGAGCCGGTCTGTTACTGTTTGAGCCGGTCTGTTCCTGTTTGAGTCCAGTTTGAGCCATT
>JAKFHT010000951.1:0-42656 GCA_023783455.1 Erythrocebus patas | reverse complement strand
AGACAGATCAGACTGTTATTGTGTCTATGGAGAAAGACGAAGACATAAGAAAGTCCATTTTGATCTGTACTGAGAAAAATTCTTCTCCCTTGAGATGCTGTTAATCTGTAACCCTAGCCCCAACCCTGTGCTCACAGAAGCATGTGCTGTATTGACTCAAGGTTGAATGGATTTAGGGCTGTGCAGGACATGCCTTAGTGAAAATGTGTTTGCACCTCCTGGGCTCCAGGCTGCCAGCTGCCTGCCCAGGGTCTGAATGTCCTACGGTGACCTGTTTCCTCACCTAGACCAAAGGACAGATAGGGAAGGCTTGTTTTGAGGATTAGGCAGGGTAATCCCAGTCAGCCCTCATTAGCTTGCCTATCCTCCAGGTCTTTTTGATTTCTTTTTTCTCTTCTTTGTTATGAAACTCTGGAGAATTGTCCTCCAGCCTGTCTTCAGCTGGGGAGGTAGAAAGACTGGACCATGCCCTTGGCTTCATGACCCTTCTAGGTGCCCCTTCCTCCTAGGGTTTTTAAAAGCATATACTTAGCAACATACCCTGTACCTAAGAGAGCTGCAGAGAACCTCCTGTGTGTCCAAACCAGAACAATTTGTTCCCTGACCCCAGGCCCTCATCACACCCCAAAGCCCAAATACTTTCATGTGGCCAGCTTCAGACAAGAGTCTGAACTTAGTGCTGGCTTTCTGGGGTCTACACAGGCCCATATGATGGGGCTACCTCCATTCTACCCCTGTGCCTCCCCCAATCCATTAGGGGCCTCAACTCCAGCGATCCCTAACTGGGAGCAAGTTTCCCCAGGCAGGGAATGCAGCCCTCCCCAGGATGCTGGCCTGGCCATGTCCCAATGGACATCAGTCCTGGAGCAAGAGGACCAAGACAGGGAGGTTCACCCCCCATTTCACCAGGTGTGGTGACCTTTCTGAGTTCCTAGTCTTCAAGATGAGATTTTTACACTGCCACAGTGGGGGAAACGGAGACACAGGGATGGTGAGCGGTAAAGAAAGAAAACCTCTGTGACTAGGAAACGTGTCCCTTGCCCAGCACAGCCACTCCACGATAGCACCCTTTGGGATGTACCGCTGAGCTGTTCCTGGCACGTGGCATGGCACTGTGGTGGAGGTCAGCAGCTTGTGGAGTTGGGGGTGGGGGTGCTGGCAGGAACAGGTAATTTTGGACCCACCACGGGAAGGAAGGGGACATTACCCCTTTCCCCACACCTTGCGCACAACAGCAATTTTCTTCTCTGATATGTGTGGGCACCAATGCCTATGTGGGTGTGGGTGTGTCTTCCCCTTTTGTTGATGAAGAACCTTCCTGCAGCCGTTGGGGTTGTTATGGGAACCACGTGTGCCTGGCAGTAGGGTGGTGCCTGTGGAGGTTTGGCTACTGTATGTCTCACTGCCACCTCCCCAGCGTGAGCAGACCCTGTGCCCTCAGTGTCCCTCATACCCAGTCCCTCACATTCTTTACTTGGCATCTCCCTGCCTGATTCTCCCAACTCAGCCCCTGCCAGGTTTCTCCAGGCCCTGTGGGCCCTGGGATGGGATCAAAGGAGGCAGCAACTGTGCTGTCTGCCTCTGCCTGAAGTCAGGGATCCCTGGCCACTACTGACATCTGGTGGGCAGGGTAGGTGGGGAGGTCAGGGGTCAGTTTTTCCACTCCCCAGCCTGCACTGGCTAAGTCACCAGGTGTAACTGGTCTGGAGGCTGATCTGTGTCCTCCACAGTCCCTTGATGCATTATATTGAAGCCAATCCTTGTGTGAATGACTTCACCTGTTGTTACCATCCAGCTCAAACCAGAACCGGAAGACTGTTGCACTTGGGCCCAGGACTGAATGATCCCCACAAAACACAGTGACCAGGATGGGAGGGCTGGAGGTCAACTCCCCCCCAACCCCTGCCACCACAACCAAGAGGACCCCATGGAGGTTGGCCCCGAGATGTGGGTCCCTGTGGGATGCAGGCTCCCACGGATAGTTCAGGGGATGAGCACGGGTCCTCCTGGCTGACAGGAGCCTGGTGGGCACTGGGTATGTGGGGCCTGTGTAGGTGGGTTGGACAGCACTGGGTTTAACCGGGGAGCCAGGGACTGGTGTGGTCAAAGTGGGCAGCAATATGTTGCTGGAACCAAAACTACAGTGCCACCAGCCCAGCTGGTAGGGAGAAGGAGGCCTGGCTAGCAGGACCACCCACCCCTGTCCTAGCCCCAAGCCCAGACTGCCTGCCTGTACTGGACATCGCCTGGTCCAGGAGGCCTGGGAATGAGGGTCAGGTGGTGTGTCCCTGGGTTGCAGGCCTTGGTGGTCCCTTGGGACCTGAGCATCCTCTGGGCAGGAGGATGGCCCGTGGTCCACTGTTTGTATCTGCCTCTGGGGGTGTGCCTCCCACCCCAGCTTCTCAGTGCACACGGGGACGTGGCCAGGGCTCCTCACCTGCTCTGTGGCTCCAGCTCTGAGCAGCTCACTGGGTGACTCTGACAGCTTCCTCCCCAAAGCTTGGGTCCTCCTCTGGAATCATATCACAGGGGTGGCGTGCACCCACTGCGAAATAGGAAGAAATATCATCCTGTCCACATTTGTGTCTTAGGGACACTATCACGGGGGAGGTCTACACCCCCTGCAATATTGGGAGTCATATCATCCTCTCCTACCCAGGATATAAGAAACAAGATGACCGAGGGGATACACAGCCACTGCGATAGTTTCAATAACGTTATCCTATACCCCCTGGCTATTAGGAATAACATCATAGAGGGGTGTACACTTTATTCGATGTTGGGAGTAATATCCTCTCCCTGCCGGATATCAGGAACAAGTCTATTAATTATTAATATTAATAAATATAACAAATTAATAATAATAATTGATATTAATAATCATAGTAAAGATAGTAGAAATTGATACTGGTTAAAAATATTAATGATTAGTATTAATAATTAATAGTAATATCTAGTATTAATAATAAAATAATGATATAAGCAATTAATGTTGCTTAAATCACTACTAAGAGATGTTGGTAATAAAATAATGATATAAGCAATTAATGTTGCTTAAATCACTACTAAGAGATGTTGGTAATAAAATAATGATATAAGCAATTAATGTTGCTTAAATCACTACTAAGAGATGTTGGTAATAAAATAATGATACATATTAAGAACTAATAATATTGTTAAATGACATTAAAATTAATAATTAATAGTAATATCTAGTATTAATAATAAAATAATGATTCATATTAAGAACTAATAATATTGTTAAATGACATTAAAATTAATAATTAATCATATTATTACTCCTAATACCACAAGGTGTACTGAGGTGGGGACCACAGCCACCCCTCCCCTTGGCTATTGGGAGCCACCTGGGGGTGAGCCACCCCAGGTGGGGACCAGCCACCCCTCTCCCCTTGGCTGTTGGGAGCCACCTGGGGGTGAGCCACCCCGAGGTGGGGACCACAGCCACCCCTCCCCTTGGCTGTGGGAGCCACCTGGGGGTGAGCCACCCCGAGGTGGGGACCAGCCACCCCTCTCCCCTTGGCTGTGGGAGCCACCTGCAGGGGTGAGCCACCCCGAGGTGGGGACCACAGCCACCCCTCCCCTTGGCTGTGGGAGCCACCTGGGGGTGAGCCACCCCCCGCGAGGTGGGGACCAGCCACCCCTCTCCCCTTGGCTGTGGGAGCCACCTCGCAGGGGTGAGCCACCCCAGGTGGGGACCAACAGCCACCCCTCCCCTTGGCTGTGGGAGCCACCTCGCAGGGGTGAGCCACCCCAGGTGGGGACCAGCCACCCCTCTCCCCTTGGCTGTGGGAGCCACCTCGCAGGGGTGAGCCACCCCAGGTGGGGACCAATAGCCACCCCTCTCCCCTTGGCTGTGGGAGCCACCTGCAGGGGTGAGCCACCCCCCGCGAGGTGGGGACCAATAGCCACCCCCTCTCCCCTTGGCTATTGGGAGCCACCTCGCAGGGGGGTGAGCCACCCCCCGCGAGGTGGGGACCAATAGCCACCCCTCTCCCCCCCTTGGCTATTGGGAGCCACCTCGCAGGGGGGTGAGCCACCCCCCGCGAGGTGGGGACCACAGCCACCCCTCCCCTTGGCTATTGGGAGCCACCTGCAGGGGTGAGCCACCCCCCGCGAGGTGGGGACCAATAGCCACCCCCTCTCCCCTTGGCTATTGGGAGCCACCTCGCAGGGGGGTGAGCCACCCCAGGTGGGGACCAATAGCCACCTCTCCCCTTGGCTGTTGGGAGCCACCTGGGGGTGAGCCACCCCAGGTGGGGACCAACAGCCACCCCTCTCCCCTTGGCTATTGGGAGCCACCTGCAGGGGTGAGCCACCCCAGGTGGGGACCAATAGCCACCTCTCCCCTTGGCTATTGGGAGCCACCTGCAGGGGTGAGCCACCCCAGGTGGGGACCAATAGCCACCTCTCCCCTTGGCTATTGGGAGCCACCTCGCAGGGGTGAGCCACCCCAGGTGGGGACCAATAGCCACCTCTCCCCTTGGCTATTGGGAGCCACCTGCAGGGGTGAGCCACCCCAGGTGGGGACCAATAGCCACCTCTCCCCTTGGCTATTGGGAGCCACCTGGGGGTGAGCCACCCCAGGTGGGGACCAATAGCCACCCCTCCCCTTGGCTATTGGGAGCCACCTGCAGGGGTGAGCCACCCCAGGTGGGGACCAATAGCCACCCCTCCCCTTGGCTATTGGGAGCCACCTGCAGGGGTGAGCCACCCCAGGTGGGGACCAATAGCCACCCCTCCCCTTGGCTGTTGGGAGCCACCTGCAGGGGTGAGCCACCCCAGGTGGGGACCAATAGCCACCTCTCCCCTTGGCTATTGGGAGCCACCTCGCAGGGGGGTGAGCCACCCCCCGCGAGGTGGGGACCAATAGCCACCCCCTCTCCCCCCCTTGGCTATTGGGAGCCACCTCGCAGGGGGGTGAGCCACCCCAGGTGGGGACCAATAGCCACCCCTCTCCCCTTGGCTATTGGGAGCCACCTGCAGGGGTGAGCCACCCCAGGTGGGGACCAATAGCCACCTCTCCCCTTGGCTATTGGGAGCCACCTCGCAGGGGGGTGAGCCACCCCCCGCGAGGTGGGGACCAATAGCCACCCCCTCTCCCCCCCTTGGCTATTGGGAGCCACCTCGCAGGGGGGTGAGCCACCCCCCGCGAGGTGGGGACCAATAGCCACCCCCTCTCCCCCCCTTGGCTATTGGGAGCCACCTCGCAGGGGGGTGAGCCACCCCCCGCGAGGTGGGGACCAATAGCCACCCCTCCCCTTGGCTATTGGGAGCCACCTGCAGGGGTGAGCCACCCCAGGTGGGGACCAATAGCCACCTCTCCCCTTGGCTATTGGGAGCCACCTGGGGGTGAGCCACCGCGAGGTGGGGACCAATAGCCACCTCTCCCCTTGGCTATTGGGAGCCACCTGCAGGGGTGAGCCACCCCAGGTGGGGACCAACAGCCACCCCTCTCCCCTTGGCTATTGGGAGCCACCTGCAGGGGTGAGCCACCCCGAGGTGGGGACCAATAGCCACCTCTCCCCTTGGCTGTGGGAGCCACCTCGCAGGGGTGAGCCACCCCAGGTGGGGACCAATAGCCACCCCTCCCCTTGGCTATTGGGAGCCACCTGCAGGGGTGAGCCACCCCGAGGTGGGGACCAATAGCCACCTCTCCCCTTGGCTATTGGGAGCCACCTGCAGGGGTGAGCCACCCCAGGTGGGGACCAATAGCCACCTCTCCCCTTGGCTATTGGGAGCCACCTGGGGGTGAGCCACCCCAGGTGGGGACCAATAGCCACCTCTCCCCTTGGCTATTGGGAGCCACCTGGGGGTGAGCCACCCCGAGGTGGGGACCAATAGCCACCTCTCCCCTTGGCTGTGGGAGCCACCTCGCAGGGGTGAGCCACCCCGCGAGGTGGGGACCAATAGCCACCCCCTCTCCCCTTGGCTATTGGGAGCCACCTGCAGGGGTGAGCCACCCCAGGTGGGGACCAATAGCCACCTCTCCCCTTGGCTGGGAGCCACCTGGGGGTGAGCCACCCCGCAGGTGGGGACCAGCCACCCCTCTCCCCTTGGCTGTGGGAGCCACCTGGGGGTGAGCCACCCCGAGGTGGGGACCACAGCCACCCCTCTCCCCTTGGCTGTTGGGAGCCACCTCGCAGGGGTGAGCCACCCCAGGTGGGGACCAATAGCCACCCCTCCCCTTGGCTGTTGGGAGCCACCTGCAGGGGTGAGCCACCCCGAGGTGGGGACCAATAGCCACCCCTCTCCCCTTGGCTGTTGGGAGCCACCTGCAGGGGTGAGCCACCCCGCGAGGTGGGGACCAATAGCCACCCCTCTCCCCTTGGCTGTGGGAGCCACCTCGCAGGGGTGAGCCACCCCGCAGGTGGGGACCAATAGCCACCTCTCCCCTTGGCTGTTGGGAGCCACCTGCAGGGGTGAGCCACCCCGCAGGTGGGGACCAATAGCCACCCCTCTCCCCCTTGCTTAAATCACTACTAAGAGATGTTGGTAATAAAATAATGATATAAGCAATTAATGTTGCTTAAATCACTACTAAGAGATGTTGGTAATAAAATAATGATATAAGCAATTAATGTTGCTTAAATCACTACTAAGAGATGTTGGTAATAAAATAATGATATAAGCAATTAATGTTGCTTAAATCACTACTAAGAGATGTTGGTAATAAAATAATGATATAAGCAATTAATGTTGCTTAAATCACTACTAAGAGATGTTGGTAATAAAATAATGATATAAGCAATTAATGTTGCTTAAATCACTACTAAGAGATGTTGGTAATAAAATAATGATATAAGCAATTAATGTTGCTTAAATCACTACTAAGAGATGTTGGTAATAAAATAATGATATAAGCAATTAATGTTGCTTAAATCACTACTAAGAGATGTTGGTAATAAAATAATGATATAAGCAATTAATGTTGCTTAAATCACTACTAAGAGATGTTGGTAATAAAATAATGATATAAGCAATTAATGTTGCTTAAATCACTACTAAGAGATGTTGGTAATAAAATAATGATATAAGCAATTAATGTTGCTTAAATCACTACTAAGAGATGTTGGTAATAAAATAATGATATAAGCAATTAATGTTGCTTAAATCACTACTAAGAGATGTTGGTAATAAAATAATGATATAAGCAATTAATGTTGCTTAAATCACTACTAAGAGATGTTGGTAATAAAATAATGATATAAGCAATTAATGTTGCTTAAATCACTACTAAGAGATGTTGGTAATAAAATAATGATATAAGCAATTAATGTTGCTTAAATCACTACTAAGAGATGTTGGTAATAAAATAATGATATAAGCAATTAATGTTGCTTAAATCACTACTAAGAGATGTTGGTAATAAAATAATGATATAAGCAATTAATGTTGCTTAAATCACTACTAAGAGATGTTGGTAATAAAATAATGATATAAGCAATTAATGTTGCTTAAATCACTACTAAGAGATGTTGGTAATAAAATAATGATATAAGCAATTAATGTTGCTTAAATCACTACTAAGAGATGTTGGTAATAAAATAATGATATAAGCAATTAATGTTGCTTAAATCACTACTAAGAGATGTTGGTAATAAAATAATGATATAAGCAATTAATGTTGCTTAAATCACTACTAAGAGATGTTGGTAATAAAATAATGATATAAGCAATTAATGTTGCTTAAATCACTACTAAGAGATGTTGGTAATAAAATAATGATATAAGCAATTAATGTTGCTTAAATCACTACTAAGAGATGTTGGTAATAAAATAATGATATAAGCAATTAATGTTGCTTAAATCACTACTAAGAGATGTTGGTAATAAAATAATGATATAAGCAATTAATGTTGCTTAAATCACTACTAAGAGATGTTGGTAATAAAATAATGATATAAGCAATTAATGTTGCTTAAATCACTACTAAGAGATGTTGGTAATAAAATAATGATATAAGCAATTAATGTTGCTTAAATCACTACTAAGAGATGTTGGTAATAAAATAATGATATAAGCAATTAATGTTGCTTAAATCACTACTAAGAGATGTTGGTAATAAAATAATGATATAAGCAATTAATGTTGCTTAAATCACTACTAAGAGATGTTGGTAATAAAATAATGATTCATATTAAGAACTAATAATATTGTTAAATGACATTAAAATTAATAATTAATAGTAATATCTAGTATTAATAATAAAATAATGATATAAGCAATTAATATTGCTTAAATCACTACTAAGAGATGTTGGTAATAAAATAATGATTCATATTCAGAACTAATAATATTGTTAAATGACATTAAAATTAATAATTAATTTTAAGCCTGTAGAATCATATATGAAAAATAGTTATCCAAAATTAATAACGGTATCATATTAATTAATAGTGTCATTGATAATTATTAAAATCGATCATTGATTATTAATAATTAATCATATTATTACTCCTAATACCGCAAGGGGGGTACACCTACCTGTGACGTCGTTCCTAATATCCAGGAACTGAGATCATGACATTAGTTTTAATATCGCAGTAGCTGTACAATAACGCTCGCAGGGGTGAGCCACCCCGCGGTGGGGACCAATAGCCACCCCTCTCCCCTTGGCTTGGGAGCCACCTCGCAGGGGTGAGCCACCCCATGAGGTGGGGACCAATAGCCACCCCTCTCCCCTTGGCTGTGGGAGCCACCTCGCAGGGGTGAGCCACCCCGAGGTGGGGACCAGCCACCCCTCTCCCCTTGGCTATTGGGAGCCACCTGGGGGTGAGCCACCCCAGAGGTGGGGACCAATAGCCACCCCTCTCCCCTTGGCTGTGGGAGCCACCTGCGGGGGTGAGCCACCCCAGGTGGGGACCAATAGCCACCCCTCCCCTTGGCTGTGGGAGCCACCTGGGGGTGAGCCACCCCGAGGTGGGGACCAGCCACCCCTCCCCTTGGCTGGGAGCCACCTGGGGGTGAGCCACCCCATGAGGTGGGGACCATAGCCACCCCTCTCCCCTTGGCTGTTGGGAGCCACCTGCAGGGGTGAGCCACCCCGCGAGGTGGGGACCAGCCACCCCTCCCCTTGGCTGTGGGAGCCACCTGGGGGTGAGCCACCGAGGTGGGGACCAATAGCCACCCCTCTCCCCTTGGCTGTGGGAGCCACCTGCAGGGGTGAGCCACCGAGGTGGGGACCAAGCCACCCCTCTCCCCTTGGCTGTTGGGAGCCACCTCAGGGGTGAGCCACCCCATGAGGTGGGGACCAATAGCCACCCCTCCCCCTTGGCTATTGGGAGCCACCTCAGGGGTGAGCCACCCCAGCGAGGTGGGGACCAATAGCCACCCCTCCCCTTGGCTGTTGGGAGCCACCTCAGGGGTGAGCCACCCCATGAGGTGGGGACCAATAGCCACCTCTCCCCTTGGCTATTGGGAGCCACCTCAGGGGTGAGCCACCCCATGAGGTGGGGACCAAGCCACCCCTCTCCCCTTGGCTGTTGGGAGCCACCTGGGGGTGAGCCACCGAGGTGGGGACCAATAGCCACCCCTCCCCTTGGCTGTTGGGAGCCACCTCAGGGGTGAGCCACCCCATGAGGTGGGGACCAATAGCCACCCCTTCTCCCCCCCTTGGCTATTGGGAGCCACCTCAGGGGTGAGCCACCCCATGAGGTGGGGACCAATAGCCACCCCTTCTCCCCCCCTTGGCTATTGGGAGCCACCTGGGGGTGAGCCACCCCCCGCGAGGTGGGGACCAATAGCCACCCCTCCCCTTGGCTATTGGGAGCCACCTCAGGGGTGAGCCACCCCATGAGGTGGGGACCAATAGCCACCCCCTCTCCCCTTGGCTATTGGGAGCCACCTCGCAGGGGTGAGCCACCCCATGAGGTGGGGACCAATAGCCACCCCTCTCCCCTTGGCTATTGGGAGCCACCTCAGGGGTGAGCCACCCCACGCGAGGTGGGGACCAACAGCCACCCCTCTCCCCTTGGCTATTGGGAGCCACCTGGGGGTGAGCCACCCCCTGAGGTGGGGACCAATAGCCACCCCTTCTCCCCCCCTTGGCTATTGGGAGCCACCTCGCAGGGGGGTGAGCCACCCCGCGGTGGGGACCAATAGCCACCCCTTCTCCCCCCCTTGGCTATTGGGAGCCACCTCAGGGGTGAGCCACCCCAGAGGTGGGGACCAATAGCCACCCCTCCCCCTTGGCTGTGGGAGCCACCTGCAGGGGTGAGCCACCCCAGGTGGGGACCAATAGCCACCCCTCTCCCCTTGGCTATTGGGAGCCACCTGGGGGTGAGCCACCCCCGCGAGGTGGGGACCAATAGCCACCCCTTCTCCCCCCCTTGGCTATTGGGAGCCACCTCAGGGGTGAGCCACCGAGGTGGGGACCAACAGCCACCCCCTCTCCCCTTGGCTATTGGGAGCCACCTCGCAGGGGTGAGCCACCCCAGAGGTGGGGACCATAGCCACCCCTCCCCTTGGCTATTGGGAGCCACCTGGGGGTGAGCCACCGAGGTGGGGACCATAGCCACCCCTCCCCTTGGCTATTGGGAGCCACCTGCAGGGGTGAGCCACCGAGGTGGGGACCATAGCCACCCCTCCCCTTGGCTGGGAGCCACCTGCAGGGGTGAGCCACCCCGCGAGGTGGGGACCAATAGCCACCCCTCCCCTTGGCTGTGGGAGCCACCTGCAGGGGTGAGCCACCCCGAGGTGGGGACCAATAGCCACCCCTCTCCCCTTGGCTGTGGGAGCCACCTCGCAGGGGTGAGCCACCCCGCGGTGGGGACCAATAGCCACCCCTCTCCCCTTGGCTATTGGGAGCCACCTGCGGGGGTGAGCCACCCCGAGGTGGGGACCATAGCCACCCCTCCCCTTGGCTATTGGGAGCCACCGCAGGGGGTGAGCCACCCCAGCGAGGTGGGGACCAATAGCCACCCCTCCCCCTTGGCTGTGGGAGCCACCTGCAGGGGTGAGCCACCCCGAGGTGGGGACCAATAGCCACCCCTCTCCCCTTGGCTGTGGGAGCCACCTCGCAGGGGTGAGCCACCCCGCGGTGGGGACCAATAGCCACCCCTCTCCCCTTGGCTGTTGGGAGCCACCTGCGGGGGTGAGCCACCCCGAGGTGGGGACCAAGCCACCCCTCTCCCCTTGGCTGTGGGAGCCACCTGCAGGGGTGAGCCACCCCGAGGTGGGGACCAACAGCCACCCCTCTCCCCTTGGCTGTGGGAGCCACCTGCAGGGGTGAGCCACCCCGCAGGTGGGGACCAACAGCCACCCCTCCCCTTGGCTGGGAGCCACCTGCAGGGGTGAGCCACCCCAGAGGTGGGGACCAATAGCCACCCCTCTCCCCTTGGCTGTGGGAGCCACCTCGCAGGGGTGAGCCACCCCAGCGAGGTGGGGACCAGCCACCCCTCTCCCCTTGGCTGTTGGGAGCCACCGCAGGGGGTGAGCCACCCCATGAGGTGGGGACCAATAGCCACCCCTCCCCTTGGCTGTGGGAGCCACCTGCAGGGGTGAGCCACCCCAGGTGGGGACCAATAGCCACCCCTCTCCCCTTGGCTGTGGGAGCCACCTGCGGGGGTGAGCCACCCCGCGAGGTGGGGACCAACAGCCACCCCTCTCCCCTTGGCTGTTGGGAGCCACCTGGGGGTGAGCCACCCCATGAGGTGGGGACCAATAGCCACCCCTCTCCCCTTGGCTGTTGGGAGCCACCGCAGGGGGTGAGCCACCCCGCGAGGTGGGGACCAATAGCCACCCCTCTCCCCTTGGCTGTTGGGAGCCACCTGCAGGGGTGAGCCACCCCAGGTGGGGACCAATAGCCACCCCTCTCCCCTTGGCTGTTGGGAGCCACCTGGGGGTGAGCCACCCCGAGGTGGGGACCAACAGCCACCCCTCCCCTTGGCTGTGGGAGCCACCTGGGGGTGAGCCACCCGCAGGTGGGGACCAGCCACCCCTCCCCTTGGCTGGGAGCCACCTGGGGGTGAGCCACCCCAGGTGGGGACCACAGCCACCCCTCTCCCCTTGGCTGTTGGGAGCCACCTGCGGGGGTGAGCCACCCCGCGAGGTGGGGACCAACAGCCACCCCTCCCCTTGGCTGGGAGCCACCTGCAGGGGTGAGCCACCCCAGCGAGGTGGGGACCAATAGCCACCCCTCTCCCCTTGGCTGTTGGGAGCCACCTGCAGGGGTGAGCCACCCCGCGAGGTGGGGACCAACAGCCACCCCTCCCCTTGGCTGTGGGAGCCACCTGCGGGGGTGAGCCACCCCATGAGGTGGGGACCAATAGCCACCCCTCCCCTTGGCTGTGGGAGCCACCTGCAGGGGTGAGCCACCCCATGAGGTGGGGACCAATAGCCACCCCTCTCCCCTTGGCTGGGAGCCACCTGCAGGGGTGAGCCACCCCGCGAGGTGGGGACCAATAGCCACCCCTCCCCCTTGGCTGTTGGGAGCCACCTGCAGGGGTGAGCCACCCCAGGTGGGGACCAATAGCCACCCCTCTCCCCTTGGCTGTTGGGAGCCACCTCGCGGGGGTGAGCCACCCCGCGAGGTGGGGACCAGCCACCCCTCTCCCCTTGGCTGTTGGGAGCCACCTGCAGGGGTGAGCCACCGCAGGGGGTGAGCCACCGAGGTGGGGACCAGCCACCCCTCCCCTTGGCTGTTGGGAGCCACCTGCAGGGGTGAGCCACCCCGAGGTGGGGACCAATAGCCACCCCTCCCCTTGGCTGTTGGGAGCCACCTCGCAGGGGTGAGCCACCCCGAGGTGGGGACCAACAGCCACCCCTCTCCCCTTGGCTGTTGGGAGCCACCTGCAGGGGTGAGCCACCGCGAGGTGGGGACCAATAGCCACCCCTCTCCCCTTGGCTGTTGGGAGCCACCTGCAGGGGTGAGCCACCCCGCGAGGTGGGGACCAATAGCCACCTCTCCCCTTGGCTTGGGAGCCACCTGGGGGTGAGCCACCCGCAGGTGGGGACCAGCCACCCCTCCCCTTGGCTGGGAGCCACCTGCAGGGGTGAGCCACCCCTGCGAGGTGGGGACCAGCCACCCCTCCCCCTTGGCTGTTGGGAGCCACCGCAGGGGGTGAGCCACCCCAGGTGGGGACCAATAGCCACCCCTCTCCCCTTGGCTGTTGGGAGCCACCTCGCGGGGGTGAGCCACCCCATGAGGTGGGGACCAACAGCCACCCCTCTCCCCTTGGCTGGGAGCCACCTGCAGGGGTGAGCCACCCCGCAGGTGGGGACCAACAGCCACCCCTCCCCTTGGCTGTTGGGAGCCACCTGCAGGGGTGAGCCACCCCAGAGGTGGGGACCAATAGCCACCCCTCCCCTTGGCTGGGAGCCACCTGCAGGGGTGAGCCACCCCAGGTGGGGACCAATAGCCACCCCTCTCCCCTTGGCTGTTGGGAGCCACCTGCGGGGGTGAGCCACCGCGAGGTGGGGACCAACAGCCACCCCCTCTCCCCCCCTTGGCTATTGGGAGCCACCTGCAGGGGTGAGCCACCCCGAGGTGGGGACCAATAGCCACCCCTCCCCTTGGCTGGGAGCCACCTGCAGGGGTGAGCCACCCCGAGGTGGGGACCAATAGCCACCCCTCTCCCCTTGGCTGTGGGAGCCACCTCGCAGGGGTGAGCCACCCCGAGGTGGGGACCAGCCACCCCTCTCCCCTTGGCTGTTGGGAGCCACCGCAGGGGGTGAGCCACCCCAGAGGTGGGGACCAGCCACCCCTCTCCCCTTGGCTGGGAGCCACCTGCAGGGGTGAGCCACCCCGAGGTGGGGACCACAGCCACCCCTCTCCCCTTGGCTGTTGGGAGCCACCTGGGGGTGAGCCACCCGCAGGTGGGGACCAACAGCCACCCCTCTCCCCTTGGCTGTTGGGAGCCACCTCGCAGGGGTGAGCCACCCCGAGGTGGGGACCAATAGCCACCCCTCCCCTTGGCTGTGGGAGCCACCTCGCAGGGGGGTGAGCCACCCCCCGCGAGGTGGGGACCAATAGCCACCCCTCTCCCCTTGGCTGTTGGGAGCCACCTGCAGGGGTGAGCCACCGCGAGGTGGGGACCAATAGCCACCCCTCTCCCCTTGGCTGTGGGAGCCACCTGCGGGGGTGAGCCACCCCAGCGAGGTGGGGACCAATAGCCACCCCTCTCCCCTTGGCTGTTGGGAGCCACCTGCAGGGGTGAGCCACCCCAGGTGGGGACCAACAGCCACCCCTCTCCCCTTGGCTGTTGGGAGCCACCTCGCAGGGGTGAGCCACCCCCCGCGAGGTGGGGACCAACAGCCACCCCTCCCCTTGGCTGTTGGGAGCCACCTCGCAGGGGTGAGCCACCCCAGCGAGGTGGGGACCAATAGCCACCCCTCTCCCCTTGGCTGTTGGGAGCCACCTGGGGGTGAGCCACCGCAGGGGGTGAGCCACCGAGGTGGGGACCAATAGCCACCCCCTCTCCCCCCCTTGGCTATTGGGAGCCACCTCGCAGGGGGGTGAGCCACCCCACGCGAGGTGGGGACCAATAGCCACCCCTCTCCCCTTGGCTGTGGGAGCCACCTCGCAGGGGTGAGCCACCCCAGAGGTGGGGACCAATAGCCACCCCTCTCCCCTTGGCTGTGGGAGCCACCTCGCAGGGGGGTGAGCCACCCCCCTGCGAGGTGGGGACCAATAGCCACCCCTCCCCCTTGGCTGGGAGCCACCGCAGGGGGTGAGCCACCCCGAGGTGGGGACCAGCCACCCCTCTCCCCTTGGCTGTTGGGAGCCACCTGCAGGGGTGAGCCACCCCATGAGGTGGGGACCAATAGCCACCCCTCTCCCCTTGGCTGTGGGAGCCACCTCGCAGGGGGGTGAGCCACCCCCCTGCGAGGTGGGGACCAATAGCCACCCCCTCTCCCCCCCTTGGCTATTGGGAGCCACCTCGCAGGGGGGTGAGCCACCCCAGGTGGGGACCAATAGCCACCCCTCTCCCCTTGGCTGTTGGGAGCCACCTCAGGGGTGAGCCACCGCGAGGTGGGGACCAATAGCCACCCCTCTCCCCTTGGCTGTGGGAGCCACCTCGCAGGGGTGAGCCACCCCAGCGAGGTGGGGACCAACAGCCACCCCTCTCCCCTTGGCTGTTGGGAGCCACCTGCAGGGGTGAGCCACCCCGAGGTGGGGACCAATAGCCACCCCTCTCCCCTTGGCTGTGGGAGCCACCTGCGGGGGTGAGCCACCCCAGCGAGGTGGGGACCAATAGCCACCCCTCCCCTTGGCTTGGGAGCCACCTGCAGGGGTGAGCCACCGAGGTGGGGACCAATAGCCACCCCTCTCCCCTTGGCTGTGGGAGCCACCTGCAGGGGGTGAGCCACCCCAGCGAGGTGGGGACCAACAGCCACCCCTCTCCCCTTGGCTGTTGGGAGCCACCTGCAGGGGTGAGCCACCTGCAGGGGTGAGCCACCCCATGAGGTGGGGACCACAGCCACCCCTCCCCCTTGGCTGTTGGGAGCCACCTCGCAGGGGTGAGCCACCCCAGAGGTGGGGACCACAGCCACCCCTCCCCTTGGCTGTGGGAGCCACCTCGCAGGGGGGTGAGCCACCCCCCGCGAGGTGGGGACCAATAGCCACCCCCTCTCCCCCCCTTGGCTGTTGGGAGCCACCTCGCAGGGGGGTGAGCCACCCCCCGCGAGGTGGGGACCAATAGCCACCCCTCTCCCCTTGGCTGTGGGAGCCACCTGCAGGGGTGAGCCACCCCGCGAGGTGGGGACCACAGCCACCCCTCTCCCCTTGGCTATTGGGAGCCACCTGGGGGTGAGCCACCCCTGAGGTGGGGACCATAGCCACCCCTCTCCCCTTGGCTGTGGGAGCCACCTGCAGGGGTGAGCCACCCCGCGAGGTGGGGACCAGCCACCCCTCCCCTTGGCTGTTGGGAGCCACCTGCAGGGGTGAGCCACCGCGAGGTGGGGACCAATAGCCACGCCCTCTCCCCTTGGCTGTGGGAGCCACCTGGGGGTGAGCCACCCCCCGCGAGGTGGGGACCAATAGCCACCCCTCCCCTTGGCTGTGGGAGCCACCTGCAGGGGTGAGCCACCCCAGGTGGGGACCAATAGCCACCCCTCTCCCCTTGGCTGTTGGGAGCCACCTGCAGGGGTGAGCCACCGCAGGGGGTGAGCCACCCCATGAGGTGGGGACCAGCCACCCCTCTCCCCTTGGCTGTTGGGAGCCACCTCGCAGGGGTGAGCCACCCCGAGGTGGGGACCAATAGCCACCCCTCCCCTTGGCTGTTGGGAGCCACCTCGCAGGGGTGAGCCACCCCGAGGTGGGGACCAATAGCCACCCCTCTCCCCTTGGCTGTTGGGAGCCACCTGCGGGGGTGAGCCACCCCGAGGTGGGGACCAATAGCCACCCCTCCCCCTTGGCTGTGGGAGCCACCTGCAGGGGGTGAGCCACCCCGAGGTGGGGACCAATAGCCACCCCTCCCCTTGGCTGTGGGAGCCACCTCGCAGGGGGGTGAGCCACCCCCCGCGAGGTGGGGACCAATAGCCACCCCTCTCCCCTTGGCTGTTGGGAGCCACCTGCAGGGGTGAGCCACCCCAGAGGTGGGGACCAATAGCCACCCCTCTCCCCTTGGCTGTGGGAGCCACCTGCAGGGGTGAGCCACCCCGCAGGTGGGGACCAACAGCCACCCCTCTCCCCTTGGCTGTTGGGAGCCACCTGCGGGGGTGAGCCACCCCGCAGGTGGGGACCAGCCACCCCTCTCCCCTTGGCTGTGGGAGCCACCTGCAGGGGGTGAGCCACCCCGAGGTGGGGACCAATAGCCACCCCCTCTCCCCTTGGCTGTTGGGAGCCACCTCGCAGGGGTGAGCCACCCCCCGCGAGGTGGGGACCAATAGCCACCCCTCTCCCCCCCTTGGCTATTGGGAGCCACCTCAGGGGTGAGCCACCCCGAGGTGGGGACCAATAGCCACCCCTCCCCTTGGCTGTTGGGAGCCACCTGGGGGTGAGCCACCCCAGAGGTGGGGACCAATAGCCACCCCTCTCCCCTTGGCTGTTGGGAGCCACCTGCAGGGGTGAGCCACCCCGCAGGTGGGGACCAATAGCCACCCCTCTCCCCTTGGCTGTTGGGAGCCACCTGCGGGGGTGAGCCACCCCGAGGTGGGGACCAATAGCCACCCCTCTCCCCTTGGCTGTTGGGAGCCACCTGCAGGGGTGAGCCACCCCTGCGAGGTGGGGACCAATAGCCACCCCTCTCCCCTTGGCTGTGGGAGCCACCTGCGGGGGTGAGCCACCCCGCAGGTGGGGACCAGCCACCCCTCTCCCCTTGGCTGTTGGGAGCCACCTGCAGGGGTGAGCCACCCCCCGCGAGGTGGGGACCAATAGCCACCCCTCTCCCCTTGGCTGTGGGAGCCACCTGCAGGGGTGAGCCACCCCGCGAGGTGGGGACCAGCCACCCCTCTCCCCTTGGCTGTTGGGAGCCACCTGCAGGGGTGAGCCACCCCGAGGTGGGGACCAATAGCCACCCCTCTCCCCTTGGCTGTTGGGAGCCACCTGCGGGGGTGAGCCACCCCCCCCGAGGTGGGGACCAATAGCCACCCCTCTCCCCTTGGCTGTTGGGAGCCACCTGCGGGGGTGAGCCACCCCCCGCGAGGTGGGGACCAATAGCCACCCCTCTCCCCTTGGCTTGGGAGCCACCTGGGGGTGAGCCACCCCGCAGGTGGGGACCAGCCACCCCTCCCCTTGGCTGTGGGAGCCACCTCGCAGGGGTGAGCCACCCCAGGTGGGGACCAGCCACCCCTCTCCCCTTGGCTGTTGGGAGCCACCTGCGGGGGTGAGCCACCCCCCGCGAGGTGGGGACCAATAGCCACCCCTCTCCCCTTGGCTGTTGGGAGCCACCTGCAGGGGTGAGCCACCCCGAGGTGGGGACCAATAGCCACCCCTCTCCCCTTGGCTGTTGGGAGCCACCTGCAGGGGTGAGCCACCCCGCGAGGTGGGGACCAATAGCCACCCCTCTCCCCTTGGCTGTGGGAGCCACCTCGCAGGGGTGAGCCACCCCATGAGGTGGGGACCAGCCACCCCTCTCCCCTTGGCTGTTGGGAGCCACCTGCAGGGGTGAGCCACCCCGCGAGGTGGGGACCAATAGCCACCCCTCTCCCCTTGGCTGTGGGAGCCACCTGCAGGGGTGAGCCACCCCAGGTGGGGACCAATAGCCACCCCTCTCCCCTTGGCTGTTGGGAGCCACCTGGGGGTGAGCCACCCCGAGGTGGGGACCAGCCACCCCTCTCCCCTTGGCTGTTGGGAGCCACCTGCAGGGGTGAGCCACCCCGCGAGGTGGGGACCAATAGCCACCCCCTCTCCCCCCCTTGGCTATTGGGAGCCACCTCGCAGGGGGGTGAGCCACCCCCCGCGAGGTGGGGACCAATAGCCACCCCTCTCCCCCCCTTGGCTATTGGGAGCCACCTGCAGGGGTGAGCCACCCCGAGGTGGGGACCAATAGCCACCCCCTCTCCCCCCCTTGGCTATTGGGAGCCACCTCGCAGGGGGGTGAGCCACCCCCCGCGAGGTGGGGACCAATAGCCACCCCCTCTCCCCCCCTTGGCTATTGGGAGCCATGGTGGTCTCACACCTGTTTAGGATATTGTGAGTAGTATCATCTCCTCCTCTGCAAATAATGAACTCTTTCACAGATGAGTGTGCATCTTCAGTGTATTGCTCAGGTAACAATCATATAATTAATTATTAATACTAATATTAACATTTTTAGTCATTGTTAATGTTTAGTAAGTTTATAGTCATTATTAATGTCGATTATTAGAATTAATTTTATTATATTTATTAATATTAATTTTTAATAATTATGTCATTTATTAATATTAATTTTTAATAATTATGTCATTTATTAATATTAATTTTTAATAATTATGTCATTTATTAATATTAATTTTTAATAATTATGTCATTTATTAATATTAATTTTTAATAATTATGTCATTTATTAATATTAATTTTTAATAATTATGTCATTTATTAATATTAATTTTTAATAATAATTTTTTCTGCCAGCATCAGTTAGTAGTGCTTTAAGGAATATTGGTTGTTGATATCATTGTTTTATTAATAGTGTTAATATTAATTATTAATACTAATATTAACATTTTTAGTCATTGTTAATGTTTAGTAAGTTTATAGTCATTATTAATGTCGATTATTAGAATTAATTTTATTATATTTATTAATATTAATTTTTAATAATAATTATTTTTTTTGCTAGCATCAGTTAGTAGTGCTTTAAGGAACATTGGTTGTTGATATCATTGTTTTATTAATAGTGTTAATATTAATTATTAATACTAATATTAACATTTTTAGTCATTGTTAATGTTTAGTAAGTTTATAGTCATTATTAATGTCGATTATTAGAATTAATTTTTATTATATTTATTAATATTAATTTTAATAATTATGTCATTTATTAATATTAATTTTAATAATTATGTCATTTATTAATATTAATTTTAATAATTATGTCATTTATTAATATTAATTTTAATAATTATGTCATTTATTAATATTAATTTTAATAATTATGTCATTTATTAATATTAATAATTAATAGACTTCTTCCTGATATCCGGTCGGGAAAAGATGATATTCCTCCTAATATCTCAAGAAATGCACAGCCGCCTGTGATATAGTTCCTAATATCCAGGCGGAAGAAGATGACACGGCTGACAATATCGAAGGGGTGGACAACTCTTCTGTGATATGGTTCATGATATCCAGGGGTGAATGGATGATATTACTCCCAATATCGCAGGGCTTGTACACATCTCCTGTGATATTGTTTCTTATATTCAAGGGAGAGATTGATATTACTCCCAATTACACAGGGACTGTGGCTATACACCCCTCCTGTGATGTTGTTTCTTATATTCAAGGGGAGAGATTGATATTACTCCCAATATCGCAGGGCTTGTACACATCTCCTGTGATATTGTTTCTTATATTCAAGGGAGAGATTGATATTACTCCCAATTACACAGGGACTGTGGCTATACACCCCTCCTGTGATGTTGTTTCTTATATTCAAGGGGAGAGATTGATATTACTCCCAATATCGCAGGGCTTGTACACATCTCCTGTGATGTTGTTTCTTATATTCAAGGGGAGAGATTGATATTACTCCCAATATCGCAGGGCTTGTACACATCTCCTGTGATATTTTTCCTAATACCCCGAAGAGGAGAGCACAATATTACGCTTAATATCTCGGCGGGTGTACACCTCGTTTGTAATATTTTTCATAATATCCAAGATGGGAGAGGATGATAAGACTCCCAATATCTCAAGAAATGCACAGCCGCCTGTGATATAGTTCCTAACATCCAGGTGGGGATAGGATGGTATTACTGCCCATATCGCACGAGTTGTAAAACCCCTTCTATATTTAGCCTACGATCCTGAGGGGAGACGATGATATTACTCCCAATATCGAAGAAAGTGTACACCCCCCTGAGACTGCACCCAATATCCACGTTGGGTGACGATGACAATATACCCAATATTGCAAGGGATGTACACAAACCCTGCGATATTGTTCATTATATGCAGAGTGGGAGAAAATGCTATTACTCCCAATATCGCAGGGCTTGTACACATCTCCTGTGATATTGTTTCTTATATTCAAGGGAGAGATTGATATTACTCCCAATTACACAGGGACTGTGGCTATACACCCCTCCTGTGATATTGTTTCTTATATTCAAGGGGAGACATTGATATTACTCCCAATATCGCAGGGCTTGTACACATCTCCTGTGATATTTTTCCTAATATCCCGAAGAGGAGAGCACAATATTACTCTTAATATCTCGGCGGGTGTACACCTCGTTTGTAATATTTTTCATAATATCCAAGATGGGAGAGGATGATAAGACTCCCAATATGCCAAGAAATGCACAGCTGCCTGTGATATAGTTCCTAACATCCAGGTGGGGATAGGATGGTATTACTGCCCATATCGCACGAGTTGTAAAACCCCTTCTATATTTAGCCTACGATCCTGAGGGGAGACGATGATATTACTCCCAATATCGAAGAAAGTGTACACCCCCCTGAGACTGCACCCAATATCCACGTTGGGTGACGATGACAATATACCCAATATTGCAAGGGATGTACACAAACCCTGCGATATTGTTCATTATATGCAGAGTGGGAGAAAATGCTATTACTCCCAATTACACAGGGACTGTGGCTATACACCCCTCCTGTGATATTATTCTTAATATTGTAGGCAAGAGAGGATGATACTACCCCCAACATCGCAGGGCTTGTACACATCTCCTGTGATATTGTTTCTTATATTCAAGGGAGAGATTGATATTACTCCCAATATCGCAGGGCTTGTACACATCTCCTGTGATATTGTTTCTTATATTCAAGGGAGAGATTGATATTACTCCCAATATCGCAGGGCTTGTACACATCTCCTGTGATATTGTTTCTTATATTCAAGGGAGAGATTGATATTACTCCCAATATCGCAGGGCTTGTACACATCTCCTGTGATATTATTCTTAATATTGTAGGCAAGAGAGGATGATACTACCCCCAACATCGCAGGGGGAGTAAACCCACCCCGTGATGTTGTTCTTAATGTACTCCACCTCCCACCACCAGGGATATCGTTTCTAATATCCAGGGGAAGAGAGGATAACATGAATCCCAGTATCGCTGAAGGTGTACAGACCCCTGTGATGTAGTTCCTAATATCCAGGCGGAAGAAGATGACACGGCTGACAATATCGAAGGGGTGGACAACTCTTCTGTGATATGGTTCATGATATCCAGGGGTGAATGGATGATATTACTCCCAATATCGCAGGGCTTGTACACATCTCCTGTGATATTTTTCCTAATACCCCGAAGAGGAGAGCACAATATTACGCTTAATATCTCGGCGGGTGTACACCTCGTTTGTAATATTTTTCATAATATCCAAGATGGGAGAGGATGATAAGACTCCCAATATCTCAAGAAATGCACAGCCGCCTGTGATATAGTTCCTAACATCCAGGTGGGGATAGGATGGTATTACTGCCCATATCGCACGAGTTGTAAAACCCCTTCTATATTTAGCCTACGATCCTGAGGGGAGACGATGATATTACTCCCAATATCGAAGAAAGTGTACACCCCCCTGAGACTGCACCCAATATCCACGTTGGGTGACGATGACAATATACCCAATATTGCAAGGGATGTACACAAACCCTGCGATATTGTTCATTATATGCAGAGTGGGAGAAAATGCTATTACTCCCAATATCCCAGAAGGTGCACACACACCTGTGATATAGTTCCTAACATCCAGGTGGGGATAGGATGGTATTACTGCCCATATCGCACGAGTTGTAAAACCCTTCTATATTTAGCCTACGATCCTGAGGGAGACGATGATATTACTCCCAATATCGAAGAAAGTGTACACCCCTGAGACTGCACCCAATATCCACGTTGGGTGACGATGACAATATACCCAATATTGCAAGGGATGTACACAAACCCTGCGATATTGTTCATTATATGCAGAGTGGGAGAAAATGCTATTACTCCCAATATCGAAGAAAGTGTACACCCCTGAGACTGCACCCAATATCCACGTTGGGTGACGATGACAATATACCCAATATTGCAAGGGATGTACACAAACCCTGCGATATTGTTCATTATATGCAGAGTGGGAGAAAATGCTATTACTCCCAATATCCCAGAAGGTGCACACACACCTGTGATATAGTTCCTAACATCCAGGTGGGGATAGGATGGTATTACTGCCCATATCGCACGAGTTGTAAAACCCTTCTATATTTAGCCTACGATCCTGAGGGGAGACGATGATATTACTCCCAATATCGAAGAAAGTGTACACCCCCCTGAGACTGCACCCAATATCCACGTTGGGTGACGATGACAATATACCCAATATTGCAAGGGATGTACACAAACCCTGCGATATTGTTCATTATATGCAGAGTGGGAGAAAATGCTATTACTCCCAATATCCCAGAAGGTGCACACACACCTGTGATATCGTTTCTAATATCCAGGGGAAGAGAGGATAACATTATGCCCAATATTGCAGGGGAGTGTACACATCCTCTGTGATGTTGCTCCTAGTATCCAGAGGTAGAGACGCTGATGTTACAGGCCATATCGCAGGGGTTGTACACCCTTCTGTGATATCGTTTTTGACATTCAGTGGGGGAGAGGATAACATTATGCCCAATATTGCAGGGGAGTGTACACATCCTCTGTGATGTTGCTCCTAGTATCCAGAGGTAGAGACGCTGATGTTACAGGCCATATCGCAGGGGTTGTACACCCTTCTGTGATATCGTTTTTGACATTCAGTGGGGAGAGGATAACATTATGCCCAATATTGCAGGGGAGTGTACACATCCTCTGTGATGTTGCTCCTAGTATCCAGAGGTAGAGACGCTGATGTTACAGGCCATATCGCAGGGGTTGTACACCCTTCTGTGATATCGTTTTTGACATTCAGTGGGGGAGAGGATAACATGAATCCCAGTATCGCTGAAGGTGTACAGACCCCTGTGATGTAGTTCCTAATAGACAGGGGAAACAGAAAAGTATTGCTCTTAATATCGCAGGCGGTATAACCACCCTGCCCCCTGTATGTTGCTCCTAATATGCAGAGGGTTGGAGGCTGACAGTACTCCCAATATCCCAGAAGGTGCACACACACCTGTGATATAGTTCCTAATATCCAGGCGGAAGAAGATGACACGGCTGACAATATCGAAGGGGGTGGACAACTCTTCTGTGATATGGTTCATGATATCCAGGGGGTGAATGGATGATATTACTCCCAATATCCCAGAAGGTGCACACACACCTGTGATATAGTTCCTAATATCCAGGCGGGAAGAAGATGACACGGCTGACAATATCGAAGGGGGTGGACAACTCTTCTGTGATATGGTTCATGATATCCAGGGGGTGAATGGATGATATTACTCCCAATATCGAAGAAAGTGTACACCCCTGAGACTGCACCCAATATCCACGTTGGGTGACGATGACAATATACCCAATATTGCAAGGGATGTACACAAACCCTGCGATATTGTTCATTATATGCAGAGTGGGAGAAAATGCTATTACTCCCAATTACACAGGGACTGTGGCTATACACCCCTCCTGTGATATTGTTTCTTATATCCAGGAAATGAGAAGATGGTAATATTACCAATATTGAAGAGACATACAACCCCCATGAGATATTGTTCTAAAGTTACAGGAGGAAAGAGGATGAGACTCCATCCAGTATAACAAGGGGTGTATATCCAGCCTGTGATGTGAATTGTAAAACCTAGAAGAGAGAATGACATTGCTTCCAAAAACACACGGGGTGTACACCCACCCTGTGACATCGTTCCTGTCATCTAAAGGAAGAGATGATGGTACTACTCCCACTACCAGAGAAGGTACACACCCCCCTGTGATATTGTTTCTTATATCCAGGAAAGGAGAAGATGGAATTACTACCAATATTGAAGAGATATACAACCCCATGGGATATTGTTCTAAAGATACATGTTGAAAGAGGATGAGACTCCATCCAATATAACAAGAGGTGTACACCCCTCCTGTGATATTGTTTCTTATATCCAGGAAAGGAGAAGATGGAATTACTACCAATATTGAAGAGATATACAACCCCCATGGGATATTGTTCTAAAGATACATGTTGAAAGAGGATGAGACTCCATCCAATATAACAAGAGGTGTACACCCCGCCTGTGATGTGAATCGTAAAACCTAGAAGAGAGAATGACATTGTTTCCAAAAACACACGGGGTGTACACCCACCCTGTGACATGGTTCCTGTCATCTAAAGGAAGAGATGATGGTACTACTCCCACTACCAGAGAAGGTACACACCCCCCTGTGATATTGTTCCTCATAACTTGTGGGGGAGAGCATGATATTACTTCCAGTATGACAGTGGCTTGACACCCAGTCTGTGATATTGGTTCTGCACACCAACTCTGTGCCCCTCGTTTCCCATGCGTTCTCTCCACACTTTTGGAACCTCGGGGGAGGCTTTGTCTTTGGTTACAGATGAAGAGACGAAGGGTCTGAGAGGTTAAGCAAGTTTGTTGCTGGAAAGCGGTTCCGATCCAGACCCCAAGAGAGGTTTCTTGGATCTCACAGAAGAAAGAATTGGAGAGAGTCCATAAAGTGAAAGTAAATTTATTAGGAAAGAAAAGGAATAGAAGAATGGCTACTCTGGCCGGACGCAGCGGCTCACTCCTATAATCCTATAACTTTGGGATGCCGAGGCAGGTGGATCACCTGAGGTGAGAAGTTCGAGACCAGCCTGGTCCAACATGGCAAAACCCTGTCGCCACTAAAATACAAAAAATTAACTGGGCGTGGTGGCAGGTGCCTGTAATCCCAGCTACTAGGAAAACTGAGGCAGGGGAATCGCTTGAACCCAGGAGGTGGAGGTTGTAGTGAGCCAAGATCATGCCACTGTATTCCAGTTCGGCCAACAGAGCGAGACTCCATCTCAAAAAAAAAAAAAAAGAAAAAAGAATGGCTGCTCCATAGGCACAGTGGCGCCAAAGGCCGCTGGTTGCCCATTTTCATGGTTATTTCTTGATCATACACTAAACAAGGGTTGGACTATTCACAAGTGTTCCAGGAAAGGGGTGGGCAATTCCCAGAACTGAGAGTTTCTGCCCTCCCTTCTGAGACCATGTAGGGTAACCTCCAGATGTTGCCATGGCATCTGTAAACTGTCGCGGCGCTGGTGGGAGTGTCTTGTAGCAGCTAATGCATTATAATTAGCACATAATGAGCCGTGAGGACACTCAGAGGTCACTCTCGTGGCCATCTTGGGTTTGGTGGGCTTTGGCCGACTTTACTGCAACCTGCTTTATCAGCAAGGTCTTTATGACCTGTATCTTGTGCCGACCTCCTGTCTCATCCTGTGACTAAGAATGCCTAGCCTCCTGGGAATGCGACCCAGCAGGTCTCAGCCTCCATTTACCCAGCCCCCATTCAAGATGGAGTCGCTCTGGTTCACGTGCCTCTGACAAGTTGGCCTGGGTTGAGTGTTCTCTAGTGTGTGGTTGTTGGAGCTGTTCCTAGGAGTAAGAGGTTTTGTCAGTAGGAAACAGGCCTCTGTTAGCCCGGGGGCTGGCACTCTGCACCAGTATGTCGGCCTCATTTTAGTGGTGACAAAACTGGGGCTCAGAGACATCAACTCCCTCATCCCGAACCCCCAGACTGTCAGTGGTGGGCTGGGGTTTGAATGTGGGGATTGAAGACTCATCATCTCCTCTGGTCCCCCAGTCTCTGCTGCCCAAGAGGAACAGGATCCCAGGATCCAGGCCCCTCATGGCACCAGCCAGGATGGGTGGAGATGGGGAGGCAGAGTTCCAAAGCCCTCTGGACTCTGAGGCAGGTCGGGGACCAAGAGCAACCCGGATCTACGGGCCCCACTCCGAGAAGAATAGCTGCAGGTCTGGCCCAGCGGGCAGGATGTCTGTGTCCTCAGTCAACCTGACGGGTTTCCGGCTGCTCCAGCCAGGCCGTGCTGTCTTCACGTTTCCAATCATGCGGCCTCCTCTCCAATTCCCAAGCCCAACCCACAGAGACAGCCATCTGGGGTCCAGCTGAGGTTTGTCAGCAGCTTTGACACACTGCTTCCCGCCAGCCCCGCGGCCGGCTCTGGAAAGCTCTCTGCTGCCCCCTGGTGGGGAGACTCAGGGAAGGGCTCGGCTCTGGCTGCAAGCATGGGGTCCCAGAACCTCCTGGCTCTGTCACCTCTGCTGGGTGGAAAACCAACCCAGGACTGAACCAGCAGATGGGTGCCTGATTCCTTAATCAGAGCTCTGCCCACTGGCAAGTCTCTCCGGGCCTCAGTTTCCTTCTAGTAAACGAGGGGCTTGGGGATACCAAGGAGCCGTAACTACTTAGTGAGGATGGGAGGTTTCTTCTGGGGAGATGAATACATTTTGAAACTAGATGGCGTGAGTGGTTAAAAAAAAAAAAAAAAAAAAAAAAAAAAAAAAAAAAAAAAAAAAAAAAAAAAAAAAAAAAAAAAAAAAAAAAAAAAAAAAAAAAAAAAAAAAAAAAAAAAAAAAAAAAAAAAAAAAAAAAAAAAAAAAAAAAAAAAAAAAAAAAAAAAAAAAAAAAAAAAAAAAAAAAAAAAAAAAAAAAAAAAAAAAAAAAAAAAAAAAAAAAAAAAAAAAAAAAAAAAAAAAAAAAAAAAAAAAAAAAAAAAAAAAAAAAAAAAAAAAAAAAAAAAAAAAAAAAAAAAAAAAAAAAAAAAAAAAAAAAAAAAAAGAAAAAAAAGAATGGCTGCTCCATAGGCACAGTGGCGCCAAAGGCCGCTGGTTGCCCATTTTCATGGTTATTTCTTGATCATACACTAAACAAGGGTTGGACTATTCACAAGTGTTCCAGGAAAGGGGTGGGCAATTCCCAGAACTGAGAGTTTCTGCCCTCCCTTCTGAGACCATGTAGGGTAACCTCCAGATGTTGCCATGGCATCTGTAAACTGTCGCGGCGCTGGTGGGAGTGTCTTGTAGCAGCTAATGCATTATAATTAGCACATAATGAGCCATGAGGACACTCAGAGGTCACTTTCGTGGCCATCTTGGGTTTGGTGGGCTTTGGCCGACTTTACTGCAACCTGCTTTATCAGCAAGGTCTTTATGACCTGTATCTTGTGCCGACCTCCTGTCTCATCCTGTGACTAAGAATGCCCAGCCTCCTGGGAATGCGGCCCAGCAGGTCTCAGCCTCCCTTTACCCAGCCCCCATTCAAGATGGAGTCGCTCTGGTTCACGTGTCTCTGACAAGTTGGCCTGGGTTGAGTGTTCTCTAGTGTGTGGTTGTTGGAGCTGTTCCTAGGAGTAAGAGGTTTTGTCAGTAGGAAACAGGCCTCTGTTAGCCCGGGGGCTGGCACTCTGCACCAGTATGTCGGCCTCATTTTAGTGGTGACAAAACTGGGGCTCAGAGACATCAACTCCCTCATCCCGAACCCCCAGACTGTCAGTGGTGGGCTGGGGTTTGAATGTGGGGATTGAAGACTCATCATCTCCTCTGGTCCCCCAGTCTCTGCTGCCCAAGAGGAACAGGATCCCAGGATCCAGGCCCCTCATGGCACCAGCCAGGATGGGTGGAGATGGCGAGGCAGAGTTCCAAAGCCCCCCGGACTCTGAGGCAGGTCGGGGTCCAAGAGCAACCCGGACCTACGGGCCCCACCCCGAGAAGAATAGCTGCAGGTCTGGCCCAGCGGGCAGGATGTCTGTGTCCTCAGTCAACGTGACGGCGCTTCCGGCTGCTCCAGCCAGGCCGTGCTGTCTTCACGTTTCCAATCATGCGGCCTCCTCTCCAATTCCCAAGCCCAACCCACAGAGACAGCGATCTGGGGTCCAGCTGAGGTTTGTCAGCAGCTTTGACACACTGCTTCCCGCCAGCCCCGCGGCCGGCTCTGGAAAGCTCTCTGCTGCCCCCTGGTGGGGAGACTCAGGGAAGGGCTCGGCTCTGGCTGCAAGCATGGGGTCCCAGAACCTCCTGGCTCTGTCACCTCTGCTGGGTGGAAAACCAACCCAGGACTGAACCAGCAGATGGGTGCCTGATTCCTTAATCAGAGCTCTGCCCACTGGCAAGTCTCTCTCCGGGCCTCAGTTTCCCCTTCTAGTAAACGAGGGGCTTGGGGATACCAAGGAGCCGTAACTACTTAGTGAGGATGGGAGGTTTCTTCTGGGGAGATGAATACATTTTGAAACTAGATGGCGTGAGTGGTTGCACAGGACTGGGAATGCACAAATGCCACCACATTATTTGCGTTGAAATAGTTAATTGCATGCGATGTGAAAGTCACCTCATTTAAAGTGTTTAAAAGAGGGACCTGGGAGAGTGCAGTGTACGTGAGAATCACGTGGGACACCCATAGTCTCTGAGCCTCGGTTTTCTTGTGTAAACTGTCAAAGAGACCGTGTGAGCTGTGTTCCCTGGGGCCAAGAGCTTCCAAGAAGGAAAACCTGGGATTCCTGGGACTGGGATGAGGGCCGGGGCCGGAACGGGAGGGGTACGTGGGGACGGCTGGGGGGCAGCCCAGATAAGGCTTTCAATACTGGGTAGCAGCATCTACACAGACGGAGGTCCCTGCATCTCACTTCCCGCAGGGCTGACCAGTGGCCAGAGGTGGGACTGGCCAGGCTCGGCCCAACCAAGTCTGGGAGCAGAGGACACTGAGAGAGGGATCCCGGGCCACCTTCACTGGCCTGTGGCTGTCCTGACACCACAAGAGAGGTCCAGGAGCTGACCTTGGGTCCTAATGGGGGACACCTTCCTGGCTGCAGGCTGGCAGGGTGGTGTGGTGGTCAGTGAACTGGGCTCTGCGTCTCCGTCCCTACCTGCTGTGTGACGGTGGGCCAGACACCTAACCTCTCTGTGCCTCTGTTTCTTCAATGGCGAACAGGGACACTAGCAGCCCCCACATCCGGGCACAGTGGCCTGAAGGTTAAAGGCAAGGTGGCACGAGACCTACAGCAAGAGCTCTGAGCAGGGAGAGCAGGGAGCTGCCCAGGGAGTTCCACCACCATCTCCCCTCTGGCCTCCGAGGAAACCGAGGCTCATGGTGACCTGGCCCAGGTCTGTTGGACTCAGGGTCCTTCTCATCCCCAATATCAGAGGGCTGCCACCAGGGAAGGAGCTGGCCCCTAGACACAGCCCAGGAAGCACACAGGGAAGGATGCCTTGGGGACTTCGGTATGTTATTGCAGAAAACCACATTTATTGCTATTTGAACCCTGCTTTCATGCCTCCATTTCCCAGAAAATGAGCCACGGGAGACACCAGGAGAGGCAGGAGATCATCCTCCTTGCACAAAACCCACTCCCTCGGACGCTGTCCTCAGCGAGGGTGGCTGGGGTCAACCAGGGGCCCACCCGCAGAGTGGCAGAGGAGGTAGGTTGACCCTGTGGACGCTGAGCTCTGTGGCGAAGGTCCTGGCCTTCTGGTAGAAGAAGAGCGACTTCTCGTGGTCCAGGAGGAAGTTGTGGGAGATGGTGGCCGGCCGCGTGTAGATCTTCAGCTGTGCCTTCTTGTTGCCCAGGTCCACGGTGGCTGCCAGTGCCAGCTGGTAGTACCCGGCTGCATCAAACGGGTCCTGAAAGGGACAGGCCATGCTCAGCAAAAGGGGGACTCGGAGCCCGTCTTCCCAGAGGCCGTTCCTGTGTCCAGGTCATTCCACATGTCCAGCCAATGCTGGCTCACCCCATGAGCCCCGAAGCCTGTGACACTGCTGTGGTCTCAGCTGCAGGAGGTGGGGACGACCCTGACACCCCTGGAAGCCTTCCTGACTGTCCCTACACCCCACTCACCCCAAGCCTCCTGCCCCAGTGCCACCCTCTCTGCAGGCAGTGGCTGCTTTCCCCATGGGCTGAGGTCAGGGCAGATCCTGCCTGCTCTGAGTTCCATGCAGGACCCGTGGCTCCAAGCCACAGCAGGGGCACAGCGTTGAGTGACCCAGGCTCCCCTCTGGCCTCCGAGGAAACCGAGGCTCATGGTGACCTGGCCCAGGTCTGTTGGACTCAGGGTCCTTCTCATCCCCAATATCAGAGGGCTGCCACCAGGGAAGGAGCTGGCCCCTAGACACAGCCCAGGAAGCACACAGGGAAGGATGCCTTGGGGACTTCGGTATGTTATTGCAGAAAACCACATTTATTGCTATTTGAACCCTGCTTTCATGCCTCCATTTCCCAGAAAATGAGCCACGGGAGACACCAGGAGAGGCAGGAGATCATCCTCCTTGCACAAAACCCACTCCCTCGGACGCTGTCCTCAGCGAGGGTGGCTGGGGTCAACCAGGGGCCCACCCGCAGAGTGGCAGAGGAGGTAGGTTGACCCTGTGGACGCTGAGCTCTGTGGCGAAGGTCCTGGCCTTCTGGTAGAAGAAGAGCGACTTCTCGTGGTCCAGGAGGAAGTTGTGGGAGATGGTGGCCGGCCGCGTGTAGATCTTCAGCTGTGCCTTCTTGTTGCCCAGGTCCACGGCGGCTGCCAGTGCCAGCTGGTAGTACCCGGCTGCATCAAACAGGTCCTGAAAGGGACAGGCCATGCTCAGCAAAAGGGGGACTCGGAGCCCGTCTTCCCAGAGGCCGTTCCTGTGTCCAGGTCATTCCACATGTCCAGCCAATGCTGGCTCACCCCATGAGCCCCGAAGCCTGTGACACTGCTGTGGTCTCAGCTGCAGGAGGTGGGGACGACCCTGACACCCCTGGAAGCCTTCCTGACTGTCCCTACACCCCACTCACCCCAAGCCTCCTGCCCCAGTGCCACCCTCTCTGCAGGCAGTGGCTGCTTTCCCCATGGGCTGAGGTCAGGGCAGATCCTGCCTGCTCTGAGTTCCATGCAGGACCCGTGGCTCCAAGCCACAGCAGGGGCACAGCGTTGAGTGACCCAGGCTCCCCTCTGGCCCCTGTCCATGCTGACCATTTCCAGGCCCTCCAGGGCCAGGCCAGGTACAAAACCATCTCTCAGGTGTCCTCTCTGGCAATGTTCCCTGAAATATTGACGGAGTGTGACTCCCCAGACATCCACTCCCATTTTCAATGCATCTTTGGCTCAAACTCACCATCCCTGGGTTGGGATGCCGCCTCCCAGACCTCCTCCTTCACCCTCCCATCCCCCACCCGGCTTCTCCCCAGGCACCTCCTCCACATGGGGGTCACCCAAGGAACCTCTCTAAGACCCATGCCTGGCCTGTCCCTCTTTACCATCTCAAGATGGCTCCCAGGGCCAATGACAAAGTCCAAGATGCAGCAGTCCATTCCCTCACTGTCCCACCCCACACACGGAGCAGGGGCGTGAGAAGTCCCCGAGTCACCGCCACTGCTCATCCAATGCTCCCAGCCCAGCCGAACACTGGACTCTGTGCTGGGTGCGTGGCTGAGCCTAACGTCCTTGCTCCCAGTCTGAGGGACCTGGGAGTCAACACTGACCACACAGGGTGGCCCGGGCTGTGGCAGAGGGAAGCTCAGGAGCCTGTGGGGTCCCCAGGAGGCCCCAGACTCAGCCGGGGGTGGAAGGCAAAGGCTTCCTGAAGGGGTGGGGGCTTCCCAACTAAACAGGAAGGAGCCAGCCAATGCATATGTCTCTGTGTGTGCCTGAGCATGTGCGTGTGCGTGTTTGTGTGCCTGTGTGTGTGCCTGTGTGTGTGCCTGTGTGTGTGCCTGTGTGTGCGTGTGCCTGTGCCTGTGTAAAGTTGCGTGTGGATTTCCGTGTGCCTGTAGTGTGTGCAGCAGCTAGTGAGTGACAGCCTGAGCCAGTAAACACCTAATCCACCCTATTCCAAGGCTCACTCTCATGTGTAGACTAAAGGGGACCCCATTTTAGAGGCAATCGGCAAAGATGCCCATTTACCCCTGCTTCTCTGCCAGCCTTCCAGGCTCCATCCAGCCCGGCTTTTTCTCCCACTCCTCTGGGCCCTGGGTCCAGAGCCTCCTATGCAAGGAGAAGGGTGTAGCCTTGGAAAGACAGCCGCCCTTGGGGAATTCCAAGGGGGCCTCCCTGTGGGAAGCTGGCCTGCGCTGACAGCATAGTCACGATGAGGCCCAGAGGGCTGTGCATGGGAAGGAGGTGAAGGAGGCCTCTGCCCCTCGACCCCAACCGTGGACTTTGGCCTCTCAGGTACTACTTGGCCCTTTCCTTTCTCCTGGACAGGCGGAGTGGGCGGCAGGCTTGACCAAGAGAGATAAAGGCCTCTTCTGGGAGGCCCATCCCCCTGGGTCCCAGGCGAGCCCCTGAGCGGTGAGCAGCGTCCCCTGGGCCTGACACTTGGCACCTCCCTGTCTGGCTGGGACTTGGGAGGCCACAGGGACCACTTCTGACCACCAGGTGTCGCCAGCACTGGGCTGAGGCCTCCCGGGCAGCCCCAGGCCTGCGGTGGGGGATACGGGCAGGGTCTTAGGGCTGCCCCAGCTCCTCATGTTGTTCTAAGGCCCCCAAGATCTCGGCCCCTGGACTGGAGTGCCCTGGCCCCTCAGCCCATAAGGAGCACTGACGCGGTGCCGGTGCGATGCTGAGGAGGGGCGGTGCCTCCTGGGCAGAGGGGTGGAGACACCCAGGTCTGAGTCTGCCAGTCCCAGCTCTCCACCCCTGCAGGGCTGGGGCAGAGGGAGCACAGCACCTCCCCTCAAGACAGACCCGACCCAGCAAGGCCTCAGCCTGGCTGGCTGGGGCCCCGCCCCAATACACCTGCCCTGAGCTGGGGTTTCCTGTCTGTGAACCCAATGGTAAGACACTGGTCCCACCCCACCCTTCCTGGGTGGTGTGAAGATTCAAGGTGTCTCGGGACTCCAGGAAGGAGTTGCTCAGTGCAGGCTGGCACCCTGGGCAGACTTCCTAGAGGAGGTGCCAGGATTTGGGTTGGATCTTGCAACGTGGATTCAATGTGAGGATGATGCCGTCCTCTGAAATGTCACTCTCCCGACCCTGTTTTCTTTGTTAAATGCAACTTGACACTTGACTGTCAAGACTCAGCTTTGGTGTCACCTCCTCCAGGAGGGCCCCCCTGACTACAATCCCCTTCTTACTCAGAGGCCACCATTGCCCACTCGTGTGTCAGCCTCCGTGGCTGAGACTGAGTTCCTGAGGGTGGGACCTGGCCATCTTGGGAGCTGGGCTGTATCTGCTAAGATTGCTGGCTCCTCCAGCTGGGTACAGAGCTCCAGGGAGGCCACTGGGCCATTCCTAAGGAAGGCTGGAACCCAGGCCTCTGGGGTCTGGGTGGAGATCCCACCCAAGGGGCCGGGAACACCCGAGCCCTGCCCCTCCCCACCCACCTTCAGCCCTGCCCTCCTACCCACCTTCAGGTCGTAGAAGATGATGTCACCGAGCACCAGGTACACCTTCACGTAGTACAGGGTCTCCTCGTCGAACTCCAGCGGCGAGTTGCAGAGCTACAGGGCCTTGAGGTAGAAGTGCTCCGCCAGCTTGCCATGGCCCAGCCGGTGGTGCAGGGCGGCCAGCTGGTGGTAGGCCACGCGCTCGTTCAGCCGGTCCCCTGGGGTGCAGGCCAAAGGGGCAGGTGTGAGGACGTGGATCCCTGGGGCAGGGAGGGCACAGGCCCCTCAGGAGCAGGTATGCAGACCCCAGGCAGCATACCTGGCTTGCCTCCAGGCACCTGTGGTCACCTGGGCAGCTCTGGCCATTCCCTTCCAGGTTCCCAGACTCACTTTCCCATCTGCAAAGCAGAACTAATAAGGCCTGCCCCTGTCTACTGTGAGGCTTTGGCAAAGTGGGACTTGGATGGCCCAGCTCTGTGTCTACACATAGCCACCTGCCTTTGCTCACTGGTTTTAACCAGGGGAGCCCAAAAGCCATGCAGTCCAGGTGCTCCCAGGCACCCCAGCTCCAGGCAACCCACAGACGTGACATCCGACTCCTCCTGGGTGTGTCACGATCAGAGCCCCCTACCTTGGGGAGTCAGCTGCACACCTACTGTGTACTGGGCCACGGGGCACAAGGCGCTGGGGCATGTGGGCTGCCTAGGGTTCCCTGTCTCTGGAGGGGGACAGACGACCCTGGCACAGCACTAGGGGATGCCTGGTCTTAAGGGGCAGACTGCTGGAAGGGGAACTGGGATTTTATCAGCCAGAGAGCCGTGTGGTTGATGAGGGTGGGAAGGGCACAAGAGAAAGGGAATGTGCCACTCAGCCTGGCACATACAGGGACCAGCGAGATGCCTGGCATGTCTGGAAGGCAGAGGGCACACTGGGCGGCCCTTGTGGTCAGCAGTGGAAACAGGCAGAGGAAGCAGAGCTCAGTCAGGCAGGGAACTCTGCACTGCGTGAGAGACCTCGGGCTGTGCCCCACAGCCGGACGGGGAAGCCAGTTGGGCAGATCTGCCTGCCTGGACAGGAGACCAGGAAAATCCAGCAGCTGTTTCAGCTCCTGGCCTGCAGACCTGGAGGCTGGGCTCTGGCAAAGTGTGGGTCCTGGCAGGGCGGGGGCTCAGGGGACTTACCCAGAGTGATGCTGAGTGCTAGGGCCATGTAGGCAAACTCCATGCCCTCCTAGGGCTTTTCCAGTGTGGCCAGCAGCGCCACCAGCTTGTTGCACAGCTGTAGCTGCAGCTCCACCTTGCGGTTGCCCGTAGTCATTGCCAGGGGCAGGGCCCGGTCCTACCACACAGGCAGGTGGGGTCAGGTTTCCCGCAGCACCCACCTTGCCCAGCGCCCTTCTCAGAGCTCAAACATGTGCTTGGAGCTTCCCAGGCCCCAGCTACCCCTGCACCTCGACACAGCTCTGTGCTTTGGGATAACACACAGTTCAGACATCCAAGTTGGGGGCTGAAGAGTCACCTGAGACCCATCCAGTTACACCCGACAGCCTCAGACCAGCCTCTCCCACCTGGGCACCGGGGGTCTGACTGGGGGGAGCCAGCACTCCTCTCTGCTCTACAAACACCACATTGATCTGTGCCCAGGGCTGAGCCACACCGTGAGCTCAGAGGAAGGGAGAAGCCGTCCCACTTCGGGGTGCATGCAGACCTGGGCCTCCCACTGATATGCTCTGTGTCCTTTGACATGTTCCTGTGCCTCTCTGAGCCTCACTTTCCTCATCTGGAGGATGGGGACAGGACTTCCCACTCATGGTTGCTTGAGGTCATCAGGTACAAGGGTAGAGCCATTGTCATGTCCAGGCCCTGAGCGTTTGTCCCAGGCAGGGGCATGGTCAATATCATTCCCGGTGAGACCACTTGGAAACTCATCATGTGCATGGGTGGCCCTGCCTCCAGGTGGGAGGCCTCTACCCTGCCACACCTGTGCCTCAGCCCTCCAGGTGCCCCACTGAGGCCCACCCACATCAGCCCACAGGCCAGCTCACCCGGTAGAAGGACATGCCTTCCTCCCGCTCCCAGGCCCCATTGAAGAAGATGTCTCCAGCTGCCTCAAACAGCTCCAGCCCCAGGTTGGGGTCGCCTGTGTACAGGTCCACATTCTGTGCCACCTGAAAGGAGACAGAAGTTCCCTCAAGACCCACACCTAGCGAGGAGGCTACGTGCGCCTTTGCCAGGCTCCTTCCTCTCACACACTACAGGTACACCTGAGCATTTTTCAGACCCTGTGCATGAGGGTTGCTCCCACCACTGGCATGAGGACAATGAACTGATGCACCTGAGTGCCGGGAGGTGACTGAGCAGCTGCAGCCCAGGAGCCTGATACCTGTGAATCCTACCAACAGGGCTAGCCCTAGCCCACTCCGCCTGCACTCAAACCAGTCTCCGTGGCCCCCAGATTGCTGGGAGCCCAGCCCCTGGCTCCTTTCTGCGTTGCCACATCCCTGCCACATCAGCAGTGTTTGTGGGTGGGCCTGGTCCCCTCTTGACCATGAGCTCTTGATCCTCTCCTCAGCTCAAGGAGGTATACAGCAGGTGCTCAATAATGAAAGCTTCACCAGGCTCGTGGGCTTCACAATTTGTTCCAGATCACACTGTGTTTGGGAAAGCCTCTGAAAACAGCCACTATGATAGATTCATTTTGTAAGGAGATGTGCCACGTGTCGCTTGGAGCAAGTTCTTCTGTGTGTTAACTGAGTGGTCACATTATTTGAGCATGTGCTGTATACCAGCAGGTGCTGGGCACTGTGAGTGGCCGCGCTTCTGCCCTCAGGGAGAAGATGCTGGCCACCGGGGGAGGATGTGAGGGAACCAGTTGGAGGGAGGGAAAAGGCACACAACAGGTGCTCAGCAGTGGCTTAGGAATGAGTGGATGGATGAATGGATGAGGAGATGTAGACACATGGATGGACGGGTGTGTGGATAGATTAATGCTGGGAGGGGTAGATGGATGGATGAATGGATGGATGGATGAATGGATGGGTGGATGGATGGATGGGTGGAATGATGTATGTCTGTATGTATGTATGGGTGGGTAGATAATGTATGGATGGGTGGAGGGTAGATGATGTATGTACATGTGGATGGATAGATGGTGGATAGACGAATGTATGGATAAACAAATGGACAGATAGATGAATGGAGGATGTATTAATAGGTAGATTGGTGAGTGGGTGGATGGATGAACGATGGATGGATGGATGGATGGACGAACGGTGAATGGATGGATGGGAGAAAGTATAGATGATGGAAGGATGGATGGATGGAAGGATGGATGAATGGATGGGTGGATGGATGATAGATGGATGGAAGGATGAACAGGTGAATGGATGGATGATGGAAGGATGAATGGACAGATGGATGGAACAACAGGTGAATGGATAGACGGGTGAATGGATGGATAAAAGGATGGATGAATGATGGATGGATGAATGGACGGATGGATGAATGGACAGATGGATGGACAATGTTGGATGGATAGATGGATGGTGGATGGATGATGGATGGATGGATGGATGATGGATGGGTGGAAGGATGAACAGATGAATGGATGGATGATGTAAGGATGGATGGATGAATAGATAGATGGATGAATGATGGATAGATGGAAGGAAGAACAGGAGGTGAGTAGATGGTTGATGGAAGGATGGATGGATGACGGATGGATATATGGACGAATGGATAAATGGATGGATGGATGAATGGAGTGCAGTGAGAAGTGACCGGGCACTGAGAAGGACAGACAGGGACTCTACCTCGGTGGCCTGCAGCACTCCTGAGCCTCGGCCTTTACTTTTCTATCTGTACAAGGGATCTAAAGGCCCGTGATTCTAGGCCACAACAGCTCTTCATACACACATACACAAACATCACATGCCTATGTGAAAAGCTGTGAGACTTGGCTGAGTTCCTGAGGGTGGGACCTGGCCATCTTGGGAGCTGGGCTGTATCTGCTAAGATTGCTGGCTCCTCCAGCTGGGTACAGAGCTCCAGGAGGCCACTGGGCCTTTTTTTTTTTTTTTTTTTTTTTTTTTTTTTTTTTTTTTTTTTTTTTTTTTTTTTTTTTTTTTTTTTTTTTTTTTTTTTTTTTTTTTTTTTTTTTTTTTTTTTTTTTTTTTTTTTTTTTTTTTTTTTTTTTTTTTTTTTTTTTTTTTTTTTTTTTTTTTTTTTTTTTTTTTTTTTTTTTTTTTTTTTTTTTTTTTTTTTTTTTTTTTTTTTTTTTTTTTTTTTTTTTTTTTTTTTTTTTTTTTTTTTTTTTTTTTTTTTTTTTTTTTTTTTTTTTTTTTTTTTTTTTTTTTTTTTTTTTTTTTTTTTTTTTTTTTTTTTTTTTTTTTTTTTTTTTTTTTTTTTTTTTTTTTTTTTTTTTTTTTTTTTTTTTTTTTTTTTTTTTTTTTTTTTTTTTTTTTTTTTTTTTTTTTTTTTTTTTTTTTTTTTTTTTTTTTTTTTTTTTTTTTTTTTTTTTTTTTTTTTTTTTTTTTTTTTTTTTTTTTTTTTTTTTTTTTTTTTTTTTTTTTTTTTTTTTTTTTTTTTTTTTTTTTTTTTTTTTTTTTTTTTTTTTTTTTTTTTTTTTTTTTTTTTTTTTTTTTTTTTTTTTTTTTTTTTTTTTTTTTTTTTTTTTTTTTTTTTTTTTTTTTTTTTTTTTTTTTTTTTTTTTTTTTTTTTTTTTTTTTTTTTTTTTTTTTTTTTTTTTTTTTTTTTTTTTTTTTTTTTTTTTTTTTTTTTTTTTTTTTTTTTTTTTTTTTTTTTTTTTTTTTTTTTTTTTTTTTTTTTTTTTTTTTTTTTTTTTTTTTTTTTTTTTTTTTTTTTTTTTTTTTTTTTTTTTTTTTTTTTTTTTTTTTTTTTTTTTTTTTTTTTTTTTTTTTTTTTTTTTTTTTTTTTTTTTTTTTTTTTTTTTTTTTTTTTTTTTTTTTTTTTTTTTTTTTTTTTTTTTTTTTTTTTTTTTTTTTTTTTTTTTTTTTTTTTTTTTTTTTTTTTTTTTTTTTTTTTTTTTTTTTTTTTTTTTTTTTTTTTTTTTTTTTTTTTTTTTTTTTTTTTTTTTTTTTTTTTTTTTTTTTTTTTTTTTTTTTTTTTTTTTTTTTTTTTTTTTTTTTTTTTTTTTTTTTTTTTTTTTTTTTTTTTTTTTTTTTTTTTTTTTTTTTTTTTTTTTTTTTTTTTTTTTTTTTTTTTTTTTTTTTTTTTTTTTTTTTTTTTTTTTTTTTTTTTTTTTTTTTTTTTTTTTTTTTTTTTTTTTTTTTTTTTTTTTTTTTTTTTTTTTTTTTTTTTTTTTTTTTTTTTTTTTTTTTTTTTTTTTTTTTTTTTTTTTTTTTTTTTTTTTTTTTTTTTTTTTTTTTTTTTTTTTTTTTTTTTTTTTTTTTTTTTTTTTTTTTTTTTTTTTTTTTTTTTTTTTTTTTTTTTTTTTTTTTTTTTTTTTTTTTTTTTTTTTTTTTTTTTTTTTTTTTTTTTTTTTTTTTTTTTTTTTTTTTTTTTTTTTTTTTTTTTTTTTTTTTTTTTTTTTTTTTTTTTTTTTTTTTTTTTTTTTTTTTTTTTTTTTTTTTTTTTTTTTTTTTTTTTTTTTTTTTTTTTTTTTTTTTTTTTTTTTTTTTTTTTTTTTTTTTTTTTTTTTTTTTTTTTTTTTTTTTTTTTTTTTTTTTTTTTTTTTTTTTTTTTTTTTTTTTTTTTTTTTTTTTTTTTTTTTTTTTTTTTTTTTTTTTTTTTTTTTTTTTTTTTTTTTTTTTTTTTTTTTTTTTTTTTTTTTTTTTTTTTTTTTTTTTTTTTTTTTTTTTTTTTTTTTTTTTTTTTTTTTTTTTTTTTTTTTTTTTTTTTTTTTTTTTTTTTTTTTTTTTTTTTTTTTTTTTTTTTTTTTTTTTTTTTTTTTTTTTTTTCCAGAGTTTTTAAAATACAGGAAAACGTGTGTGTTTATTTGGCTGCTCGTGCCCTTTGCACCTAACTGTGCTAACAGGTTTTTCCATGTTTTGCTGAATTTGCCAGCTTGCCATGGCCCAGCCGGTGGTGCAGGGCGGCCAGCTGGTGGTAGGCCACGCGCTCGTTCAGCCGGTCCCCTGGGGTGCAGGCCAAAGGGGCAGGTGTGAGGACGTGGCTCCCTGGGGCAGGGAGGGCACAGGCCCCTCAGGAGCAGGTATGCAGACCCCGGGCAGCACCTGGCTTGCCTCCAGGCACCTGTGGTCACCTGGGCAGCTCTGGCCATTCCCTTCCAGGTTCCCAGACTCACTTTCCCATCTGCAAAGCAGAACTAATAAGGCCTGCCCTGTCTACTGTGAGGCTTTGGCAAAGTCGGACTTGGATGGCCCAGCTCTGTGTCTACACATAGCCACCTGCCTTTGCTCACTGGTTTTAACCAGGGGAGCCCAAAAGCCATGCAGTCCAGGTGCTCCCGGGCACCCCGGCTCCAGGCAACCCACAGACGTGACATCCGACTCCTCCTGGGTGTGTCACGATCAGAGCCCCCTACCTTGGGGAGTCAGCTGCACACCTACTGTGTACTGGGCCACGGGGCACAAGGCGCTGGGGCATGTGGCCTGCCTAGGGTTCCCTGTCTCTGGAGGGGGACAGACGACCCTGGCACAGCACCAGGGGATGCCCGGCCTTAAGGGGCAGACTGCTGGAAGGGGAACTGGGATTTTATCAGCCAGAGAGCCGTGTGGTTGATGAGGGTGGGAAGGGCACAAGAGAAAGGGAATGTGCCACTCAGCCTGGCACATACAGGGACCAATGAGATGCCTGGCATGTCTGGAAGGCAGAGGGCACACTGGGCGGCCCTTGTGGTCAGCAGCGGGAACAGGCAGAGGAAGCAGAGCTCAGTCAGGCAGGGAACTCTGCACTGCGTGAGAGACCTCGGGCTGTGCCCCACAGCCGGACGGGGAAGCCAGTTGGGCAGATCTGCCTGCCTGGACAGGAGACCAGGAAAATCCAGCAGCTGTTTCAGCTCCTGGCCTGCAGACCTGGAGGCTGGGCTCTGGCAAAGTGTGGGTCCTGGCAGGCGGGGGCTCAGGGGACTTACCCAGAGTGATGCTGAGTGCTAGGGCCATGTAGGCAAACTCCAAGCCCTCCTGGGGCTTCTCCAGTGTGGCCAGCAGTTCCACCAGCTTGTTGCACAGCTGTAGCTGCAGCTCCACCTTGCGGTTGCCCGTAGTCATTGCCAGGGGCAGGGCCGGTCCTACCACACAGGCAGGTGGGGTCAGGTTTCCCGCAGCACCCACCTTGCCCAGCGCCCTTCTCAGAGCTCAAACATGTGCTTGGAGCTTCCCAGGCCCCAGCTACCCCTGCACCTCGACACAGCTCTGTGCTCTGGGATAACACACAGTTCAGACACCCAAGTTGGGGGCTGAAGAGTCACCTGAGGCCCATCCAGCTACACCCGACAGCCTCAGACCAGCCTCTCCCACCTGGGCACCGGGGGTCTGACTGGGGGAAGCCAGCACTCCTCTCCGCTCTAAAAACACCACATTGATCTGTGCCCAGGGCTGAGCCACACCGTGAGCTCAGAGGAAGGGAGAAGCCGTCCCACTTCGGGATGCATGCAGACCTGGGCCTCCCACTGATATGCTGTGTGTCCTTTGACATGTCCCTGTGCCTCTCTGAGCCTCAGTTTCCTCATCTGGAAGATGGGGACAGGACTTCCCACTCATGGTTGCTTGAGGTCATCAGGTACAAGGGTAGAGCCATTGTCACGTCCAGGCCCCGAGTGTTTGTCCCAGGCAGGGGCATGGTCAATATCATTCCCGGTGAGACCACTTGGAAACTCATCATGTGCATGGGTGGCCCTGCCTCCAGGTGGGAGGCCTCTACCCTGCCACACCTGTGCCTCAGCCCTCCAGGTGCCCCACTGAGGCCCACCCACATCAGCCCACAGGCCAGCTCACCCGGTAGAAGGACATGCCTTCCTCCCGCTCCCAGGCCCCATTGAAGAAGATGTCTCCAGCTGCCTCAAACAGCTCCAGCCCCAGGTTGGGGTCGCCTGTGTACAGGTCCACATTCTGTGCCACCTGAAAGGAGACAGAAGTTCCCTCAAGACCCACACCTAGCGAGGTGGCTACGCGCACCTTTGCCAGGCTCCTTCCTCTCACACACTACAGGTACACCTGAGCATTTTTCAGACCCTGTGCATGAGGGCTGCCCCCACCACTGGCATGAGGACAATGAACTGATGCACCTGAGTGCCAGGAGGTGACTGAGCAGCTGCAGCCCAGGAGCCCGACACCTGTGAATCCTACCAACAGGGCTAGCCCTAGCCCACTCCCCCTGCACTCAAACCAGTCTCCGTGGCCCCCAGATTGCTGGGAGCCCATCCCTGCCACATCAGCAGTGTTTGTGGGTGGGCCTGGTCCCCTCTTGGCCATGAGCTCTTGATCCCTCTCCTCAGCTCAAGGAGGTATACAGCAGGTGCTCAATAATGAAAGCTTCACCAGGCTCGTGGGCTTCACAATTTGTTCCAGATCACACTGTGTTTGGGAAAGCCTCTGAAAACAGCCACTATGATAGATTCATTTTGTAAGGAGATGTGCCACGTGTCGCTTGGAGCAAGTTCTTCTGTGTGTTAACTGAGTGGTCACATTATTTGAGCATGTGCTGTATACCAGCAGGTGCTGGGCACTGTGAGGGCCGCGCCTCTGCCCTCAGGGAGAAGATGCTGGCCACCGGGGGAGGATGTGAGGGAACCAGTTGGAGGGAGGGAAAAGGCACACAACAGGTGCTCAGCAGTGGCTTAGGAATGAGTGGATGGATGGATGAATGGATGAGGAGATGTAGA
>JAKFHT010000950.1:0-42698 GCA_023783455.1 Erythrocebus patas | reverse complement strand
GGGTCACAGAGCAAGGTGGCTGGGGCGCTGCACCCGCTATCAGGCAGCTTAGCTTCTGAGCTAATGCCAGGGCCAGCCAGGAGGAGCTGACAGGGTGTCTCCAGCACTCCCTGTCCTGGAGCCAGCCACTCCCCTAGTCCTTCCCTGCCCCCACCAGGTTCCAGGCCTTTCTGTGCTCAGTGTCATCCCACCATGAGCCATCTGTCCTCCACCCGCAGACCCACCTTCCTCCCAGGAGGCACTGGCACCTGCTCACCCTCCTCCCACCAACTTGTGACCAAGCTGTGAGCCCCTGAGGGAGGGGGCTCTGCATCTACATCTGTCCTCCCCCAGCCCTCAGGTGCCCAATCAGTGGACAGCAGGGGTGTCTGGGGCAAAGGCACACCCTGGGCCAAGCCAGGCAGGGGAGCACCACCATCCTTCCCAGGCTGGATCTCAGTGAAGCAGGACAAGTCCTGGACATTGTTGCTGGGTCTCCAGGGAGGTCCTCCCACCTATCACTGCTCTCCTGCCCTAGGCATTTGTGACATGATTCCTACCTGCTTCTTTGTCCACGATCGGAAAGCACCATTGAGAATTTTAGCTCCTTGGACTAGATGAGGGGGCAGCTGCTTCCCAGATTTGTGAGAGCCTGGGAAGGAGACACTGGGTGAGGTGGGTGGATGCCCGTTGCCCACAGGTGCCTTCGTGCCCAGCCACACAGCCAGACCGGGGGACGCCAGGTCCAGCCTTCCAGAGGTCTCCCTCCACCCACGGCCACCAGCTCAACTGCCAACAGTTCCTCTTGGAACCTGGGGGTGCCCACCCTCCTGGTGGCCTGCCCTGCTTGAGGAAAGACTGGCCCTCCCACTATCCTCCCACTGTCTCACCCTCCAGGCCCCTAACACAGGCTGCCTGGCTCTCCTCACTCTGCCCAATACCCCAGCCCTGCCTGAGCAAGGGGCCACACATGCCAGGAACCGGGCCACAGGCTGTCGCCGGGGCCCACACAAGGTATCCCCAAGCACCTCTTCCCATCTCATGACGCCCCTTAGCACAGTGGAGGGACCAACCACAGTCCAGCTGGGAGGTGTGCTCCTGCCGTGGGCCTTCCTCCCTTTTCCCATTGGAGAGGGCTCCAGGGCTCCAGGGCTCTGACTCACCAGGACCATGGCAGCTCCCTGGGTCCTCTCAGTCCTGGGGGCCAACTGTACTGTCGTCCACTCAGAGAGGGAGGCCCAGGCAGAGAGGATATGGCCACAGTGGCCTAGCTGGCCAGTAGTCAGGCTGGCCCTGTGGGGTGGCTTCCCGGATGCTGCCCTGATCTCTGCCTCCCTGGCACGAGTCCCCTGAGGGCAGGGCTAGACTCCCATCTTGGGCACTTCCTTCTGCCGGAGTCAAGCTCAGGGCTCCACATTTGGGGAGCAACGGGAAAATCTTACTGAAACCTGGCCAGCCACAACTAAGGACCATTTTACCTTCTCAAACTAGGGCCAGAGTGCAAAGGGTTCTGCATAAAAGAACCCTTGGCTGCTATCAGAACCAAAAAAGAAAAACCAAGAGCAACTTCTGGTGAAGGGCACACTGAGAAAGGAAGTCACACATAAATGCAAACTCTCCTGTAGGCCCCCTCATGCTGCTGGGCAGTCTGGAGGCCTGAACAGGGTGGTGGCTGCCAGGAGCCACCTGCTCTCATCTCTGACGGTATGGCCAGGCAGCATCTGGGACAGAAAGGGGCAGCCCAGGGATGCCACACTGCCTCCACAGAGGACCAGGAGCGAGCCACAAGCCTGCCTCACAGTCCAGCTGCCACAGCCCTGAGGGATCCTAAGTGGACCCAGAGCCCACTCACACCCTCTCCTCAGCTGGTGACAGACACAGGGCCCCGCCTTCCCAATTGAGGCAAGAATGGAGGGTGAAGCAGCTGTGATCGATACCTGCACCAAGGCCATGCACACTCACCACTCTCAACCCACAGCCCAGTGTGTTGTAAAACAAGGGACAGTCCAATCAGGAGAGGCCCAGCCTGCTCAATCTGGTCCTGCATTATATAGATGGGGAAACTGAGGCCCAGGAGGTTGAGTGCCAAGGGGACCTACTCAGGCCACAGGAAGGCGGCACTCACACCCAGACAGTCAGCCCTAAGCTAGGTCTGGCTGTCCCCACAGTCAAGAGCCCCAGGCTTGGACGCCCACCCTGGAGTGACCAGTACCTTTGAACGCCTCCAGCAGGTGCTTTTCCATATACCAGCAGGCAGTTTTGAAGTTGGAAAACTGAGTCAGGCTGCCCAGTTTCAACATCCTTTACACTTCATATGCTCTGGAAGCCACCAAATAGCCGCTTTCAGTGCACTGACCATCAAGCAGGTGATGCTGGGGGTGGATCCAGGTCCCAGGCACGCCAGCTCAGGCTTCCCCACAGGGCCCTGCATAGCTGAGGTGGATGAGGTGACGATTGCCCCTGGGTGGCTGCAGGCCTTGGGGCCCATGAGAGCTCTGTCAGTGCCTGAGAAGAGAAAGGAGCAGCCTTTTAAGCAACCCCAACCCCAACCCCACCAAGGGCAACTACAACCGTCCAGCAGCCAGGTCCCTCAGGGAGCCGGCCTGCACGACCCCAGAGCCCACCTCCTCCTTCCCTCCACATCACGAAGAGGCCCATCAAGGCTGACGGTCATGTCCAGGTCACCCACAGGCAGGGTGAGCCAGTGCTCAGCCTGAGGTGTCCGGCACTGACCCAGCTAGAGGGAGGACCCTACCCCACACAGCCTGAGGGCAGACAGCACACGAGACACTACGTCCTCTGCATCTCCACGTTCAGGCTGTGGAGAAAATGTCCTGTGAGGGCCAGGCAGTCCTCAGGAGTGACTGTGACATAGATCCAGCCTGGGAGAGAGACAGGAGTAGCTGGCACCTCACCTGGCTCCCATGAAGGGGCTTCTCATGGCTCCAGATCAGGGAGCAGCAGAGACCAGCACAGGCCTTTCCAGGCCCAGCCCAGGCTCCAGCTCCTGCCCGCCTGTGCCTTGGTGCCCTGTCCACCTCTGCAGCTTCACCAGCAGCCTGGGGCCTTCCTGGGAGAAGCTCTCTGGCCCTAGCCCCACCCCGGGCTCCATGGAAGGGAGTCAGGGGAGACTGCGTCTGAGGCAGCACAGACTAGTCAGTCCAGCCCTGCACCACACAGACAGGGAAACCGAGGCCCAGAGCTGAGGGGACTCGCTCAGGCCACATAAGGGCAGTACTCAGAGAGAGAGAGAGGAAGCTCCAGCCTATGTCCAGCTCCCCCCGCCTCCCAACCACACTCAGGGCCAGGAGACAAGGCCGGGGCAGCTACATCACCACCAGAGTTGGGACTGGATCCCAGGTTATCCTTGGAGACAGCTTGGGCCAGACCCTGGGAAATCCACAGCTCTTTCCTAAATAGCTGTGACTGTGAGGAAACTGACGGAAGGAGGAGGGACTCATAGATTACAGAAGATTCTGAAGCTTATAAATCATTAAAGTGTGAGGGCCTCAGTTCGATACTTATTTAATATGAAAAAAAAAAACTCTAAAAATGTGAAAATCTGAACACCAACTGGCTATTTGATGATACTAGGGAATTGCTGTCAATTGTTCATTTTTTTGAGATGTGGAAACAGTATTGTAGCTATGTTATTTTAGAAGGAAAGGAAGTGCTTCAGAAATAGTGGAACATTTAATGAAACAGCAGAGTATCTGGGATTTCTTCTAACATCATCTAGGGACACAAAGTGGCTCACGACGGGCTTTCTCCTTCAGTACAGACTCAAAATGTCCCCCAATATTGACTTAATGAGCAGCCAGCACCCTCCTCCCTCACTGGCTCTGATGTCGTGGCTGCTGTTCCCACACAAGGCTCTCTGAGCTGGGTCTCCAGCCATGGGCTCTGTCACAGTGAGCCCAGCCAGGCTGTGAAGAGGCCTGACTGGCTGTGCAGCTCCAAGGTGTCCTCAGTGGTGATGAGTGCCCATGCTGAGCAGACAGCACAAGCCCCACTGCTGGCCTCTCTGCAGGGACTGGGCTGGGATGGCATTAAGCTCTGGACAAGGGAGTAGGCATGCCAGGGATGCCAAGAGATCCCACGGTGGGGACACGGCCTGAGAGGCCAGTAACCTTGATGAGGGCCTGCAAGCCCTAGGACACAGTCCCCAAAGCTGCCAGCACTCACCTGAGGGAATGAAGAGGCTCTGGCCCTGCTTGATGATGCACTTGTAGCATTTGTCGACCTGGAGGGCAAAGAACATCTCGCTGTGGTTAGAGGCAGACCACCAGCACTCATACAGATGTTGGCTGAGGCTGGCCTGATGATACAGAAGGTTTTCTCCCCCTGACAAGAGAGCCTGTTGGCAGAGCCGCCCATGCCAGTACACAGGGTGGGGGTGTAAGTGATAGGTCCTAATGTGAAAAGTACCCTGTTCAGGTCCACGACTCCTGCCTGCACCACTGAGGACACAGGGGCTTTGCAATTCAGAAGTGTGCGTGTTAGGAAGATTCTGGGTATCTGGGCCCCCAGCATAGTCAAGGGCTAAAGCCCATAATCCCACATTATATTGTTTTGAGGCACTACAAATGGCGTGGATGACTAGGTTGCAAATAAAGCTGCAACTGGCTGTCAAAAGAATTCCAGGTAGCTCCACTCTTGAGAGCCACTTGGATCCCAGGCTGGGTCAAATGATGCCACTGTGTTCCAGGCGGTCTTATGCCTGGCCCGGGAGGGGTTCTGCGCTGGGAGCAGAGAGACCCCTGTCCTATGGCAGTGGAGCCAAGGCAGGTTCTGAGGGTGCCCCAGTGACTTGCTCAAGGCCTCCCAGAGGTGGGATCAGCACACACACCCGCCCCCAGCTACAGACCCAGCTGGTCTGGAGAAGCTCAGTGAGCAGCTAGGGGAGCCCGCAGCTTAGGGTTTCCTTTGCTTCTTTTGCTATTTTTCATTTTTCTTCAGGTTTTTCTGGCTTCCCTCTCTCGGCCTCGATGGTGAGGCTCCTAGCCATCCCTGTCTGCTCAGATGCCCTCATCCTGCCCGCTGGGTCCTGTGCAGGGCCCTGGCTATGGCTCGCCCCTCTTCCAGGATGTCTTGACAACACCCCCCCTTCTCCTCTAAGTGCACAGTCACCCAGCGTCCTCATCCGATGGTTATTGAGCCTGAATCCCATTAGAAAAAGGAGACATTCGTGCGCTTATCTGATCCCACATGCACCCCTGCCCTCCATCCAGGGATGTCTCCATGGCCTCCTGTCCCAGGGATGGATGGTCCGAGGGCCCTCTGGGGAGTGGCATCTTGGCCACAGTCAGGGCTCGTGGGACTGCAGACAATCTTGCAGATGGGTCATGGCCACGGCACAGCTGACGTGTCCCAAGGGGCATGGCTTACCTTGAACACGCGATATCAGGCGGAGGTGCCCCGAGTCGATGTGGAAGTTGGTGTAGCTTTCCTTCATGCAGATCAGGCAGTACTGGGTCACTTTGGGCTTGGCCAGCAATGTATCATCTAGCCAGTAGTTTTCTACCCAGGGCAGTTTCTTCATGATGTCAGGTGGCTCCACGAAGCTGGGCATCCTGCAGGTGGCAGAGGAAGGTGGAGAGGGAACCTGAGCCTCCCTTTCTGATGTCCCCTGGAGTGGGAAACATGCTCTGTGAGGCGCGTCCCACACTCTCACCACCTGCAGGCCACGCGTCACAGCTCTCATTTCATAGAGGAGCAAACAGGATTACAGAGGGCGGAATGAGCCCAGGCGCTGGCTGTGGCCCTGGCAGGAGACTGGGTCTGATGCTGGCCTCCACCCCCAGAAGACAATGAGAAGGCCCCCAAACCATCCACCCCTGAGAAGGAGCCTCCTTTCCTGCAAACTGGAAAGTGAGTTTGCAGAGATTGGCCACGTGCATGTGACTGTGGCATGCAGGGCTAGAGCGTAGATATTATTTCTCACACTCAGTCCAGGCACCTCTGGTGTCACCTGGATAACAGCCACTGCTCCTCAGAGCTGACAACAGGGCACCTGTGACCCCTGGCCATGTCAAGTCACAGTCAAATCCAGCCGACTCATATCCAGAGAAGATAAGAGAAATGCAAAGCCTTCGATTCAATGAAGTGTAAACTGTCCTGGATAAAACGCACTACATTTCATCAAAAACATCAAACTAGGCCAGGCACGGTGACTCACATCTGTAATATCAGCACTTTGGGATGCTGCGGTGGACAAATCACAACATCAGGAGTTCGAGACCAGCCTGGCCAACATGGTGAAACCCTGTCTCTACTAAAAATACAAAAACCAGCTGGGCATGGTGGCATGCCTCTAATCTCAGCTACTCGGGAGGCTGAGGCAGGAGAATCGCTTGAACCCAGGAGGCAGAGATTGTGGTGAACTGAGATCACCCCATTGCCCTCCAGCCTGGGTGACAGAGTGAGCCTCCACCTCAAAAAAAAAAAAAAAAAATCAAGCTCAACAGCACCCGTGCAGTGACATTTCAGCTGCCACTAAGAACCAGATCTGGGAGTTCTTGCCTCCAGGAAGACAGGGCCTGTCATGTCTCTGTCAGTCCATCTGCAAGTGCTGCTGTCTCTACTGAAGGCCACACCAACCCGGACAAGACTGTCACAAATCACAAGCAGAGTCCCGCCACCCCAATCCTACAGCTTCAGTCACAGACCTCACCTTTAAATCTCCAGCACGCTCCAAACTAGCACCCTTCTCCATCCCCCATGAGTTCACACCCCCTGCCAACCTCTGAAACCTCAGCAGTCTGGGCACATTGCTGCCCACAGGAGAGGGTTCCCTGCCACAAGGGCCCTCATGACCCATCTCCAGCCATGTCCTTCAAACACCACACACCACAGGGGCCAGGCTGTCCCTGCCTCCCACCACACGCTCAAACGTCCTTCTTCCCCTTGCGTGGCCTGTTTAGGTGCAGGCCACACCTTTCTCTGAGTTGGCAGGGGGTTGGTCCTCAAAGCCCCCATGGACATGCAAGGCCACCATGAGCAGAGTCCAGATGTGACGTGTGTCTGAATGACCAGCAGTGGGCACATCACCGTAGACCTGCCACACAGCAGGCATCTGTCTGGTCTGGGGGTACATTGGTCACTGTGGGCCCCCGTGAGGCAGCAGGCCCCAAGAGCTACCCCAGACAGCCCATGGGGTCAGGCCTGACCTTACCTACTTGGCCAACATCCTTGGGGACAGACTTAATGATGAAGCAGAGCCCACTCCATGGCCCTGACCCAAGCTCATGTGAAGGCTCTGATAGGTCAGTGACCAATAAAAGTTGCAAACAACCTCCTAATGGTCCACGGACTGGGCCAGTGGACACAGGAGGCAAAGGGATGGCCCTGAAAGACCCAACGGAAAACCACAGGCCAAAGTACCCTCTCTCTCCCTAGCTTCATCATCCTGACATCTCTCTGTGAGAACCTCCTCACCCAGGCAGGGAAGAAAATTAAGTTGATGGAGACATGACTCAATTATGTTGTTTGGTACCAAAGCAATACATACTGCTTTCCCTGTTACCATAACGCACTCCATTTCCCTTTTTGCCTTTGCTGTTAGGAAGCTCAAACCAAACTGAATGCTCATTACCTTTTTTTTTTTTTTTAAAAAATTAAAGACAGGTGCCCAGGCTGGTTGCGAACTCCTGGCCTCAAGTGATCCTCCTGCGTCAGCCTCCCAAAGTGCTGGGATTACAGGCATGAGCCACCAAGCACAGCCATATTACCTTTTTGTGGCTCTTGGCACAGTGTTGCATTCTCTTTCTTGGTGTGGTTTTAGATAATTCTTTCATTTATTCCTACCTGCCCCTTTGCATGTGTTATGTGCTTTCAGGGATGATGGAAATGACGCAGACTGAAGCCATCCTTAGCCACCCATGCCTTACACTGAGTGAGTGTTCTGGATCTTTCCCAGGGGCCAGCTGGATGGCAGCAGATTTGATGGAGAAGGGGTGACGGGTGGATCCAGGGCCGGCACTGACCACCCCCAGGCTGGCAGCCCTGGGGGAGAACAAGGTCAGAGCCACAAAGTACGGGGCCAGCAGCTCTGCCACCACGAAGCCAGGCTGGTGTAGATCAGCCATGACAGAGGATGCCCCACCCAGTGACCACAGGGCTGATGACAACTAGCACCAGGAACTCAGGGGGACTGGGCCAACCAAAACACATCTGTGGGGAGTCCACCTTGCCTGGAAGGCAGGGAGGCGGGTCACAACAGCGCCCCCTACAGTATCTCATGTGTGAGTGTAGGTGTTTCCATGGGTGTGTGCAGGTGTTGGTAACTGTGCCAGGGATGTGGATGTTAGGAGTGTGTGTGTGCCAGTGAGTCAGTGTCTCAGTCTTTCAAGAATGTGTCATAGGTGTGTCATGAGTCCATTTATTGTGTTTGTGTCAGTGCCTGTGTATCAGGAGTGTGTTCATGGTGTGTCCCTGAATGTCCATGAGTGAGTGTATCACCAGTCCATGTCATGCCAGCGAGTGTGTCGGTGTGTTGTGAACGTGTCACAAATGTGTTGGCAAGTGTGTCCATGCGTGTCTGTACCCTGTGTTGCTGAATGCTGAGTGTCATGAGTGTGTCCATGTGTCTGCTAGTGTGTCATATGCATCTGGCATGAGTACGTCCATGGGTGAGTGTTGGTGTGTTGTGAATGTGTCAGGAGTGTGTTGGCGAGTGTGTCCATGAGTGTGAGTTCACCACGCGTTGGTGTGTGAGTAGGTATGAGTGTGTCATGACTGTGTGACATCTATAAGCATGAGTGTGTCCATGAGCAAATGTGAGGGTCCATGTGTCATGAATGTGTCATGTGTTTGAGTGTCCATGAGTCAGTGTGTCATGAGCATGTCCATGAGTCGGTGTCATGACTGTTGAGTGTGTCCATGAGTGTGAATGTTGTGTGTCCGTAAGTGGGTGTGTCATTGATGTGTCTTAGTGTGTGATGAGTGTGTGCATTCTGGAAAAAACTACACACCATTACCAATGGTTCTGAGGAGTGGGATGGGGTTGGCCAAGGTCAGAGGAGGTTTTGCCTTTTGCTCCTTATTTTTGTTTGAATTGTTCACAGTGTGTCACCTTCACACATTGAAAGAGAAATAGCTGTGGGCCAACCTTAAAAAAAAGGAAAGAAAAAGGAAAAAAATTTAAAAGAGCGAGAGAAACAGGAAAAATCAGTGTGTGCCATGTGCAGTATTCCAGACTGAAACCTTCGAACTGTGCTTCTCAGGCGACTGCCAAGGACAGCACAGCACCCTTGCCCCAACCCCAGCCCCAGGGTGGCGGCACTCACTGGGTATCAGAGAACTCTAGGTTAGTGGTGTTGAGGACCCGTTTGCAGCTGGTGCTGTAGTAACAGTCCACAAACTCCTTCAGCTTCATCTTGCAGTCCTCCTGCTTGGTGACATCTGTCACATCCACACTCTGCTCCAGCCGTGGGGAGGTGCTGGGAGGAGCTTGAGCACCCTGGGAAGTTGGCACAGCCTCTCTGAGGCCGGGATGTGTAGAGTGGACACATACCCTTGGCTGCCGTCACACACAGCAGAGTTGCCAGCGGCTGGATGCTAAGTCTCTGGGTGCCAACGTCCAGCTTCACCCACCTGCTTTTCCTCTGGCTCAGCAAAGTGCCCTGACCACTCTCCCTCTCACCTGGTGATAACTGCAAGGCAGACAGGTGACAGGCCTCAGTGAGGGTGGCCAGATTAGCGAATGAAAACACACGACACCTGGCCCACCTGAATTTCAGATGAACAACAAATACATTTCAGTGTATGTTCCAAGTAATTCATGAGACACATCTAGTTTTAAAAAATTAAGCTATCAAATCCCCCGCATTTGTAGAGCACCAATTCATTACTCTGATAACTGGCAAACTGATAAAGGGAAAAGCCTTCTCTGTAGTTGACAAAGAAAGTTCAGGAGAGCCAGATGAGCTGAGGAGGAAAATTTCTTTATAAAGACTCATGACTGAGAGAGGCAGAAGAAAGCACAGAATTGCCAGCAGCCCTTTACAGTAGTTCTCCATGGCTGCTCTGTCCACAAAGTGCAAGGCCATGGGGTTAGTGTGGACAGATGAGATGTGTGCCATGGCCACTGGCCTTGTTGGCATCAGTGCAAGAGTGCGGCCAGGCACGATAGGCCTCCCCACGGATGGAAGCACACCCCCCCAGAGGGAGTCCTGCCAAAAACCTGAAGGCAAGTCAAGCAAGCCTCTAACCACGAGTTTATAGGAAACACCTGGGACAGAAGGATCTGCTCAATGACACCACTGGGGACGCTGGCAACAAAATCCTGGATGTGGGACATTCTGCAAGACCAACCATGGCCTTCTCTCCAACAAACCAATGAGATGGAAGGAAATGTCGCTGTCAGAAAAGACGAGACTCCAGGGACATAAAAAGCAAATGCAATGTGGGGGCCTCATTCGGATTCCACTGCCAAACGTAAAGAGGCATTTTTGAAGCAATTGGGAAGAATTAAACTGAGTCTTACATGCACTGATAAATTACTGTTAATATTATCGAGTGTAATGGTGGAACTGTGAGCAATGTACTGGAATTTTTATGGGTGAAATGATGTATGTAAAAAGATTTTTTTTTTGAGATGGACTCTTGTTCTGTCACCCAGGCTAGAGTGCAGTGGTGAACCTTGGCTCACTGCAACCTCCACCTCCCGGCTTCAAGCAATTCTCCTGCCTCAGCCTCCCAAGGAGTCGGGACTACGGATGCCACCACTACACCCGGCTAATTTCTGTATTTTGAGAAGGCGTAGGGTTTTGCCATGTTGGGCAGATTGGTCTCGAACTCCTGGCCTCAAGAAATCCACCCACCTCAGCCTTCTAAAGTGCTGAAATTAAAGGCATGAGCTACCATGCCTGGCCAGAATTTCTTTTAAAATACTACAAGAGAACAAAGGTATGGAGGCAAAAAATCGGCTGAAGGCTGCTGGTTTTTGTTTCCAGTGCTAGGTGCACAAAGGTTTATTGTTTCTTTAATTTTGTGTGAGTTTAAAAAGTTTCAACATAAAAAAAAATTCAGAGGAAAAAGACAGACATAGAAACAATACAAACTACGAACCATCTCCCTGCTTCTTCAGGGACAGCTGTGGAGGGAACAGGGCAAGGGGACAAACCAGGCCCCGTCTGCATAATTAGACGACCACAGGCCTTGGTGGCAGAGCAGGACCCACCTCTCAGAGCTGTGGGAGGGAGGAAATGAGCTCCTACATGGGAAAAACTTAGAAAAATGCCTGACACTGGGCACACCCTCACTTGTATTAGCTGTTATCCTGCGTGCACCATGCCGGGGGCTGGGAAGGTGAGAAAGAGCACTGGCCCAGTGAGTGTGAACATTACAGCTGCGGAACACAAGGCTGCCTGACCAGCATTGTGCAGCAAGCCCACCGGATGGCCACGGCCCCCTCCCTACTCAGGCAAACCTGCGGCAAAGCTGAGCACAGGCAAGACCAGGGGCTGGATCCTGGCGCAGGGCAGGGTCAGCCACAGAACTATTGTCACAACTCAAACCATGCCCAGTCTTCCCTCCTCCTCAATAAGAATCCCACAGAATCAGCCCCTCTGCATGGACCCCTAACACCCCCACCCCAGGTCCCGGGAGAAGCCCTTTCTAGCCCCTAGTCCTGAGACGCCTCATAGCTCCCACGGTGTTCGCTCTTCCTCCTCACCGCAAGTCCAGCAGCCCAGTCTCGGTGGCCCCAGGGTGGCCATGTGGCTAGAGAGAACAGTCGTGGCCCCAGGGTGGCCATGTGGCTAGAGAGAACAGTCGTGGCCCCAGGGTGGCCATGTGGCTCGAGAGAACAGTCGTGGCCCCAGGCCCCTGCTGAAATTAAAGGCATGAGCTACCATGCCTGGCCAGAATTTCTTTAAAATACTACAAGAGAACAAAGGTATGGAGGCAAAAATCGGCTGAAGGCTGCTGGTTTTGTTTCCAGTGCTAGGTGCACAAAGGTTTATTGTTTCTTTAATTTTGTGTGAGTTTAAAAAGTTTCAACATAAAAAAAAATTCAGAGGAAAAAGACAGACATAGAAACAATACAAACTACGAACCATCTCCTGCTTCTTCAGGGACAGCTGTGGAGGGAACAGGGCAAGGGGACAAACCAGGCCCGTCTGCATAATTAGACGACCACAGGCCTTGGTGGCAGAGCAGGACCCACCTCTCACAGCTGTGGGAGGGAGGAAATTAGCTCCTACATGGGAAGAACTTAGAAAAATGCCTGACACTGGGCACACCCTCACTTGTATTAGCTGTTATCCTGCGTGCACCATGCCGGGGGCTGGGAAGGTGAGAAAGAGCACTGGCCCAGTGAGTGTGAACATTACAGCTGCGGAACACAAGGCTGCCTGACCAGCATTGTGCAGCAAGCCCACCGGATGGCCACGGCCCCCTCCCTACTCAGGCAAACCTGCGGCAAAGCTGAGCACAGGCAAGACCAGGGACTGGATCCTGGCTCAGGGCAGGGTTAGCCACAGAGCTATTGTCACAGCTCAAACCATGCCCAGTCTTCCTCCTCCTCAATAAGAATCCCACAGAATCAGCTCCTCTGCATGGACCCCAACACCCCAACCCCAGGTCCCGGAGAAGCCATTTCTAGCCCCTCTTCCTGAGACGCCTCAGAGCTCCCACGGTGCTCGCTCTTCCTCCTCACCGCAAGTCCAGCAGCCCAGTCTCGGTGGCCCCAGGGTGGCCATGTGGCTCGAGAGAACAGTCGTGGCCCCAGGGTGGCCATGTGGCTAGAGAGAACAGTCGTGGCCCCAGGCCCCTGCTGAAATTAAAGGCATGAGCTACCATGCCTGGCCAGAATTTCTTTTAAAATACTACAAGAGAACAAAGGCATGGAGGCAGAAAATCGGCTGAAGGCTGCTGGTTTTTGTTTCCAGTGCTAGGTGCATCAGGGCTTATTGTTTCTTTAATTTTGTGTGTGTTTAAAAAGTTTCATCATAAAAAAAAATTCAGAGGAAAAAGACAGACATAGAAACAATACAAACTACGAACCATCTCCCTGCTTCTTCAGGGACAGCTGTGGAGGGAACAGGGCAAGGGGACAAACCAGGCCCCGTCTGCATAATTAGACGACCACAGGCCTTGGTGGCAGAGCAGGACCCACCTCTCAGAGCTGTGGGAGGGAGGAAATGAGCTCCTACATGGGAAAAACTTAGAAAAATGCCTGACACTGGGCACACCCTCACTTGTATTAGCTGTTATCCTGCGTGCACCATGCCGGGGGCTGGGAAGGTGAGAAAGAGCACTGGCCCAGTGAGTGTGAACATTACAGCTGCGGAACACAAGGCTGAATGACCAGCATTGTGCAGCAAGCCCACCGGATGGCCACGGCCCCCTCCCTACTCAGGCAAACCTGCGGCAAAGCTGAGCACAGGCAAGACCAGGGACTGGATCCTGGCTCAGGGCAGGGTCAGCCACAGAGCTATTGTCACAGCTCAAACCATGCCCAGTCTTCCCTCCTCCTCAATAAGAACCCCCCAGAATCAGCTCCTCTGCATGGACACCCAACACCCTCACCCCAGGTCCCGGGATGAGCACTTTCTAGTCCCTCTTCCTGAGACGCCTCATAGCTCCCACGGTGCTCGCTCTTCCTCCTCACCGCAAGTCCAGCAGCCCAGTCTCGGTGGCCCCAGGGTGGCCATGTGGCTCGAGAGAACAGTCGTGGCCCCAGGCCCCTGCTGAAATTGAACTTGCTGGCCTCCTGGTGGGTGCCCGTATGTGCCCAGAGGCTTGTACAGGTGACCTCATTTCATCTCCAGCACACACCTACCCACCTCACGAGTGGTGCACAGAGGAAGAGAGTGAGTCTCAGAGTGGTGGGGCTACTCATCTCGGAGCCCCAGCACCAATAAGCCAGTGTGCTTGTCTGCCCATCTCCTGTCCTTAGCATTTGCCCGTTCAGGGTTTTCCTCCTCGTGCCAGCCATCCAGGCATCCCCACGAGCACCTTGAGGCCCTGCAACCACGTGGGCCTCCATGCTTGGCCGTGTGTCCACTGGCCTGTCACAGTCACTGCTAGGTGTGCTGGCCTCTCCCTGCCACTGGCTCTCAAATGGCACCACCACCAGTGCTTCCCACACCCACAAGTACCCCCTGAACCCAGTAGATGTGGAACTGCAAAGTGACATGAAATGGACACTGTTGATGGCGACAGCACTGGCTAGAACCCAGACGGAATCCAGACGAGGAAGAGGCTCTAGTGCCGTGGGGACAGGTCATGCTACAGATAAGGAAGGCCAGGTGCCTGGCCAGGCAGCCAGGATGGGGACGTGGGCCCACAATACCAGGGTCTCCTGGGCATGGTGGTGTGATGTAGCACCCACAAGAATGCAATTCATAGCTGCCAGAATCAAAGGGCCTCCCAGACCAGCCCCTGCTTTGCAGCCAGAATATCGGAGAGGGCAAGGGACCTGCCAGGTCATATGTCATCTCAATAGGACACAGAGTCTAAGAGCACCGGGAACAGAGTACAGTGAGCCTGGAGCCTCCCCTGCTCACTGCACACATGGGACACAGCCAGGGTCAGGGAAACAGCATGCACAGTGACGGGTGCCCCAGCACTCCCAGCTCAAGCTCCAGAGCACTGGGAAGTAGATGGTACTTACCCACATATTTCTCAATGTCACTTACATAGAATGCAGGGACCCAGTCAGCCAGGCCCAGCCCATCTCTCCTAGGGATGAGGATAGGTTCCGTGAAGCCATGCTTCTCCACATGGTCCAGTGTGAGCTGACTGCCCGGCACACGGGCCACCACGTCTTCAGCACTGCAGAGAAATACAGGTCAGAGGCCACCTCGGGCCCGAGGCCTCTTGCACCAGAACAGGTGTGGACAGGGCCTACGGCGCTGGAGAGGCGAGTCTAGGTCTGGCCACCCATCTCCCACAGCCACAGGAGAACGCCTGGTCGTGGTGCCACATCTGGGACTATAGGGCAGCCAGGGCAGATGCAGTGCTGACTCTGGAACCCCACTGTTTGGGGGAGTGGGGACATGGGCTCCCACACGTGTCAGATGGAAATGTCGAGAGGTGACAACAGCCCGTCCTTCATAACTATCTGGGCCTGTCCACCCCACCTACTTCCTCACACTGCCCAGGTCACACCTTCTCCCAGGGCACCAAGTACACACACGTTGGACTTTGTACATGTGCACGTGAGCATATGTGCACATATCGCTAGCGAACTATGTGCCCATGCAACAATGCAGGCACACACGTATGTACACACACGTGCACACACCCGTACTGGACCGCAGGCCTTGCACGCACATGCACACACCCCTACTGCACTTCCAAGTCCCTGGGAGAGGGAAGCAATTTCCTCTCCATCCCACTATATCCCTAGCTTCTAGCCTCATATTCCACCAGGCAGAGAAGAGCAGCTGGGATAAGGGAGGCTGCCAGGGCACGCAGATGCCCTCCTTGGGGGCTGCTTGGCTGAGTCTGACACAGGCTGATCCTTGAGCAGAAAAGGGACTGAATCCAAGAGCAGAGCCAGGCAGGGCCCGTATGGTTCCCCTCCATCACAGACGAAGGCGGGGTGGGGGGCGCAGGGGACGAGGGCCTCAGAAAGTCATGTGTCATCCTCCTGAGTCTCAGTGGTTGTGGGAGAACTGATGACCACCCAATGACAATGCTTGTCTCTGAGCAGGATCTACTACCAACGCAAAGCAGCAGGGCTGAGTGGGGCTGGGACCTTTTATTTGCAAAGAACCTCCACATTGGGTTCAGTCTCCCCACCCACAATTCAAGCGGACATCATGGAAACTTGGCAAAATCTGACAGAGTCAAGGCCAAAAGCCAGGACTTGCTGAGGGAAGCATGGGGCACAGAAGAGCAGGGATTCATATCTGTCTTTCCCAATCCTCTTCTAGCTGTGTGACCTTGAGCAAATTACCTGACATCTCTGTGCCTCATCTTTACTAGAGAAAGGCTTGCACGGGACTTGTGGGGTGGCTGTGGGATGTACGTTGGCACATGCACAGCGTCTGTGCCAGACTCTGCTGGGCCTTTTCTCAGGGCAAAGTCACCTGGTGCGGCAGGTGCTTGTTCAGAGGCAGAACACGCTCACAGGCTGGCTTGGTGCTCCTAACAGACCCTGGGCTCATCCCTGTGTGCCCCCGTTGCCCAGTACTGGGGCCAGGACACAGTGGGCACAGGCGGAGTGTCTGCGAGCAGACGAAGTATCCTATCCTTGTCACACTGGATGCTCAGCTTCAGAGCATCTTGCAAAGAGAGGGGGATGCATCTGCCTTCATCACTATCAACAGAGAAGCTTCAGTTCAGCCCATGCTCCTGCCTTCTTGGTGCCAGCCTGAGCCAGGCAATGCCAGGGCCACAGGTAACTCCAAGCTGCCCTCCTGTTGCAGTTTGCAAGCACTCACTGAGTAGCTTGGCTCCGTGCAAGGCTGGGGGCACTGGAGCAGGTGTCACCCAAGTGACCGATGCTTGGAAGTCCCTGCTTCTTAAGAGCTGAGATGGGCAGGGGGCCAAGGCAGGCCCTAGAGGTGTGTGTGTTAAGATGTTCAGCCCAGAGGTTAAAGGAGTTGGAGAAAAGATACTCCCAATGACAACCCAGACCCTCCTAACCCCCCAACAACCTTAAACCTCGGCGACTGTGAATACCATCACCCTCTGCTGGGCCTGCTGCTACCCAGGGAGGTGTGGATATCGAGGGAGCAAAGGGTTTCAGAGTTCACAAAGTGCCTTCTCTGCCTCAGAGGGCCTCGTGGAAATGGATGTAGTTGCGTGCACTCCATGGGGAAGCCAAGTGGGACCCAGGGAGGAAACTTCCAGAGCTGAGCTTTCTGCACCAAGCAGAGCTCCCTGCCTGCCCTTAGGTCATCACCTGCGAGGAGCACCAAGTGTGGGCAGGGCTCCAAGGAGGGGCTGCAATGAAGGCCCAGGATGGCATCGATTCAGACAGGAGCACAAGGCAGCCCTGCGGTCACGTGGCAGCAGTGACACTGCAGCTGGGAGAGGCCTCAGGGCTGGCTGAGGAGACCAAGGAAAAGGAGACAGCCCACAGAGACAGGGGGCCATGGTGGGAAGCCCGCAGGGGCCCAGCACGGCCGGCAGCGTGGGGGCGTCCTCCCCGTCACCTGTCTGCGTGGTCATTATTTCATCAACCGCATTCCTGCCCGTGAACACTCACTGAGGCCAGGGGCCCCCCGACTATAGCTGTGCACCTCCTCTCTCATGGGACGGGGTCCTCACACGGATGAAGCAACTGAAGCCAGAGAAGTGGGGCCATGCCAAGGTCGCCAACGAAGGTACACAGAGGGGCAAGGAGGCTGACTGTCCCTCCTGCTGCATGGGCACAGGGAACCCTGTCCCAGAACCACAGAGGGAGCATGATGACGGCGTCCCTGTGATGACATACCCACGGAGACGGCCGCTGAACAGTCACCCCAACCCCACAGGGCAGGACAGGAAGAGAAAAGTCAGTTTAATAAGATAAGTGACTGTGTCTAAGTCAGGAGCTGAAATTCAGGGCTGCTTCTAATCACTATGAGGCTTCCTCATCAGATGGGGACACCTTCCCGAGTTCCTGGCCAGGCACCCTGGGCCACCCTGTACCAAATCTGTGTCAGTCAGGTAAACCTGTGGGCCTGTGGCCCCTGCCCACAGGCCACAGCCAAAATCAGCTCAAAAGACAGGTTAGAAAAGCACAGGGAGAGACCCTGCAATCCTCACCATGGTGGCTTTCAAAAAGAGGGGGTGAAGTGTGAGGACCAGGCCTCAGGCACAGCTAACTCTGGGAACCCTGAGCAGTCCCCATCCCCACCCGCAGGCCAGGGTGGCAGGGGCAGGACAAGTGGAGGCAGGCTCGAGTCCTCCAGAGGTTCCCAGCGCTGGCTTAGAGCTTCTCCAGGGACATGGAGAGGCCCTCTTGTCCCCAAGGTGCCTTTGTGTGCAAGGCGTGGACAGAGTCAGTGCAAAGACCAACTGGGGCATCACAGGCTCTGGGCACAGTGCACATTCACTTCAAATCTGAACATGCACACTGATGGAAGGTGCTCGAACCGTGTACCTCTGTCCCTGACAGAGCACACGTCCCTCAATAATCACTGAAAATCTGCCTCACAGAATTTATATAGCTCATTCAGCGCATAGACACGTGCATGCAGACACATGCTCACGCACACACATACGCACGCACACAGCGAGGGACTGAATATCTGTCCCATCAAAATTTATCTGACCCCAAAGGTCACAGTTTTAGGAGATGGGGTGTTTGGGACATAATGAGGTTTTGAAGGTGAAGTCCTCATGAGTGTGATTACCGTCCTTATAAAAGATACCCCAAAGAGCTGCCTCCTTCCGCCCAACATGTGAGGACACGTCAAGACGGCATTGTCTATGAACCAGAAGCAGGCCCTCACCACACACTCAATCAGCCAGCACCTTGATCTTGGACTTCCAGCCTCCAGAACTGTGGGAAATAAATTTTCTATTACTTAAGCCCTCCAGTCTGTAGTATTGTGTTACAGCACCCTGAACAGAGTATGACATACAAGCACAAGCAGGCACACACACGTGCACAAATATGTAAGCACACACGGACACGCACATGTGTACAGCCAGGCAGGGGCTGGGGGTCTCACCGCCTGCAACCTCAGCACCGTCTGCTAGTCTAGGATGTCTCTCCCTGGTCGGTCGGCCATAGGAGACGGGAAGGGGAGCCTGCACTGATGTTTTAGTGCAATAGAGGGCAGGTTGGGACACCAGGCCTCTGCCCAAACTCCCCGCAGGCACAGGGGCAGGGTCTGGGTGAGGCAGGCACACAGGACTCCCATGGCAGGTGGGCTGTTTCTGGGGATGCCCGGGGACATTAGAGAAATGGAAACTGTGTGCTCACCAATGTGTAAAACCTGCCCAACCCCAGCACCACACCATTGCTCTACCCCAACCCCAACTCATGCAGGAGCCCTCAAGCAAGGACCCCTTGAAACGTAAGCTATGAGAAGAGGCCACTGGCCCAGGGATTTCCGACACTTTCTTCCCTACCAGTCTGGAAGTGTCTTCTCAAGTGATGCACACGTGTACCTGCTGCACGAAGCACACAAGAGCAGCGCCACCCCAGCATCCTCCCAAGACCCCACTCGGGGGCCCTGAGCGGGTCCTGCCCCGCAGAAAAACACCTCCTGGGGTGTCCTGGCTGCAACCCTGTTCTGCCCTGACACCCGCCCCCCAGGCCTCCACTCAAAACTCAGCCCCGTTGATGTCATTCCTGTCATAAAGACAGCTCGGCCCTTAGCTCTCTGGGTAGGCTCAATAACTTGGCAACAGCATGAGACTGTCCCGTCCTGTCAGGCTGATCCTTCCTACCCTTTATCTGTTTTTGAGCAGTAATCAGATGACGGGTTAATGAGCTTGCCACAGGCAGATGCATTCTGAACATAAATGCAGCCAACTAGTGGGGACCAGGGGTAAGAAGGCAATTTAGGTATCACAGAACCTCCCCGCAGGCAAGCCATCAGCCTGAAAGTTCAGGAAGAACTGCTAGCTTCTCCTCATCACCCTCTTGCATATTTGGTGGTGGCTGTCTGGGTGTTGAGGCTGTGCTGGGGATCGGGTCGAGATCTGTTCTCGACACATGCAGCCCCCACTGTTGTCCAGCAACGGACAAGTACAAAGCACTCAGGCCTTGGGAGAGGCCAAGAAAGAGCAGCCAGGTCCACAGAGTAGTGATACCCCAACCTGGCCCAGTCCCCAGCATCACCAGCTGCCAGGACAGGCCTCCAAGGCTCCCTCGACCTGGTCTTAGCCCACGGAACACGGGTGCTGGGGCCCCTTCCACCCATTGCCTGCATCCTCCCTTTGCCCCCACTGGATCCACAGAACCCGTCCCACAGGGATCCGGGGGTCTGGTGCTTCAACTTGCAACTGGACACTGGAAAGGAGCTCCCTTTGAAGGAGAGTGACTCAGACTGGCTGTGACCTGGAGCCAGATGCATTCCCTGCCCCACCTTGTCCAGGGCTCAGGTCAGCAGGGATGTGATCAGGTGACCCATCCAGAGCCCATGTTCAGTGAGTGTAGCTTCTGTGAGCACCCAGGACCCTCCAATGAAGTGGAACCCAGAGGCCACATTAACACACACCCCCACATCCATGTCATCTGTCCTGTCTACAGGCCACATCCCTCCCAAGCCCTTGAAGACCACCACACAGCTCCCCCTCTGCAACCAGGGCTGAGGCTTGGAGCTCAAGGCTCACATAACCTCCAGCTCACCTGGATGAACCTGCGTAGTGTGAGGCAAGCCTGCACCCCAGGACCCACCACACCTGAGAGGGCCCAGAAGAAAACAGAGCCTCAGCCCTCAGGATATGCAAACAGCAGGTTGGGTGGGAAAGGCACAGGACCTCCAAGCCTCTCTGCAGAGGTGGTGGTGGGTGAGATGAGGCAGGGCTGAACAAGGAAAAGAGGACCAAGTCCACCAACAATGCACGTGCCCAGAAAACACAGGCTGCGCCCCGTGTGGCAGTGGCTGGTTGGGCAGGGCTAGGCTGGGGCCCCTGGAAAACCCCTGCATCACCATTTATCCAGGTCCCCAAGTCCGTGTCCCCTAACTCAGGCTGGCCTGGCCTCTCCCTAGGCCTCAGAAAGCCCTTTGGATCTTGGCACAGCTGCCTCTGCCAGGAGGAGTTGATCAGGAGGGCTACAGTGGGTCTAGTGAGGCTACAGGGGACAGTAAGCTAGGCTGGCAGGGTCCCCAAGGCTGGACACTACTCAGGAGTTTTGACCCCAGCAACCCAGGGCCCAGATCCAGGAGACCTTGCCCTCCATGCAGTGCAGGCAGGAGCATGTTGCTCTCATCAGCAAGAGGTGGCCGCTTGGGCTGCAGTACTTACAGGCGGACTTCACATGGGTTTTCTCATAGTTTGGGCAGAGGTGTGTGTGTTAAGATGTTCAGCCCAGAGGTTAAAGGAGTTGGAGAAAAGATACTCCCAATGACAACCCAGACCCTCCTAACCCCCAACAACCTTAAACCTCGGCGACTGTGAATACCATCACCCTCTGCTGGGCCTGCTGCTACCCAGGGAGGTGTGGATATCGAGGAGCAAAGGGTTTCAGAGTTCACAAAGTGCCTTCTCTGCCTCAGAGGGCCTCGTGGAAATGGATGTAGTTGCGTGCACTCCATGGGGAAGCCAAGTGGGACCCAGGAGGAAACTTCCAGAGCTGAGCTTTCTGCACCAAGCAGAGCTCCTGCCTGCCCTTAGGTCATCACCTGCGAGGAGCACCAAGTGTGGGCAGGGCTCCAAGGAGGGCTGCAATGAAGGCCCAGGATGGCATCGATTCAGACAGGAGCACAAGGCAGCCCTGCGGTCACGTGGCAGCAGTGACACTGCAGCTGGGAGAGGCCTCAGGGCTGGCTGAGGAGACCAAGGAAAGGAGACAGCCCACAGGGGGCCATGGTGGGAAGCCGCAGGGGCCCAGCACGGCCGGCAGCGTGGGCGTCCTCCCGTCACCTGTCTGCGTGGTCATTATTTCATCAACCGCATTCCTGCACGTGAACACTCACTGAGGCCAGGGGCCCCCCGGCTGTAGCTGTGCACCTCCTCTCTCATGGGACGGGGTCCTCACACGGATGAAGCAACTGAAGCCAGAGAAGTGGGGCCATGCCAAGGTCGCCAACGAAGGTACACAGAGGAGCAAGGAGGCTGACTGTCCCTCCTGCTGCATGGGCACAGGGAACCCTGTCCCAGAACCACAGAGGGAGCATGATGACGGCGTCCCTGTGATGACATACCCACGGAGACGGCCGCTGAACAGTCACCCCAACCCCACAAGGCAGGACAGGAAGAGAAAATTCAGTTTAATAAGATAAGTGACTGTGTCTAAGTCAGGAGCTGAAATTCAGGGCTGCTTCTAATCACTATGAGGCTTCCTCATCAGATGGGGACACCTTCCCGAGTTCCTGGCCAGGCACCCTGGGCCACCCTGTACCAAATCTGTGTCAGTCAGGTAAACCTGTGGGCCTGTGGCCCTGCCCACAGGCCACAGCCAAAATCAGCTCAAAGACAGGTTAGAAAAGCACAGGGAGAGACCCTGCAATCCTCACCATGGTGGCTTTCAAAAAGAGGGGTGAAGTGTGAGGACCAGGCCTCAGGCACAGCTAACTCTGGGAACCCTGAGCAGTCCCCATCCCCACCCGCAGGCCAGGGTGGCAGGGGCAGGACAAGTGGAGGCAGGCTCGAGTCCTCCAGAGGTTCCCAGCGCTGGCTTAGAGCTTCTCCAGGGACATGGAGAGCCCTCTTGTCCCCAAGGTGCCTTTGTGTGCAAGGCGTGGACAGTCAGTGCAAAGACCAACTGGGGCATCATAGGCTCTGGGCACAGTGCACATTCACTTCAAATCTGAACATGCACACTGATGGAAGGTGCTCGAACCGTGTACCTCTGTCCCTGACAGAGCACACGTCCCTCAATAATCACTGAAAATCTGCCTCACAGAATTTATATAGCACATTCAGCGCATAGACACGTGCATGCAGACACATGCTCACGCACACACATACGCACGCACACAGCGAGGGACTGAATATCTGTCCCATCAAAATTTATCTGACCCCAAAGGTCACAGTTTTAGGAGATAGGGTGTTTGGGACGTAATGAGGTTTTGAAGGTGAAGTCCTCATGAGTGTGATTACCGTCCTTATAAAAGATACCCCAAAGAGCTGCCTCCTTCCGCCATGTGAGGACACGTCAAGACGGCATTGTCTATGAACCAGAAGCAGGCCCTCACCACACACTCAATCAGCCAGCACCTTGATCTTGGACTTCCAGCCTCCAGAACTGTGGGAAATAAATTTTCTATTACTTAAGCCCTCCAGTCTGTAGTATTGTGTTACAGCACCCTGAACAGAGTATGACATACAAGCACAAGCAGGCACACACACGTGCACAAATATGTAAGCACACACGGACACGCACATGTGTACAGCCAGGCAGGGGCTGGGAGTCCCATCGCCTGCAACCTCAGCATTGTCCACTGGTCTAGAATGTCTCTCCCCAGGTGACTGGCCATAGAAGATGGGAAGGGGAGCCTGCACTGTGGTTTTAGCTGCAATCAAGGGCAGGCTGGGACACCAGGCCTCTGCCTAAACTTCCTGCAGGCACAGGGGCAGGGTCTGGGTGAGGCAGGCACACAGGACTCCCATGGCAGGTGGGCTGTTTCTGGGGATGCCCGGGGACATTAGAGAAATGGAAACTGTGTGCTCACCAATGTGTAAAACCTGCCCAACCCCAGCACCACACCATTGCTCTACCCCAACCCCAACTCATGCAGGAGCCCTCAAGCAAGGACCCCTTGAAACGTAAGCTATGAGAAGAGGCCACTGGCCCAGGGATTTCCGACACTTTCTTCCCTACCAGTCTGGAAGTGTCTTCTCAAGTGATGCACATGTGTACAAACCACACAAGAGCAACGCCACCCCAGCATCCTCCCAAGACCCCACTCGGGGGCCCTGAGCGGGTCCTGCCCGCAGAAAAACACCTCCTGGGGTGTCCTGGCTCTAACCCTGCTCTGCCCTGACACCTGCCCCCAGGCCTCCACTCAAAACTCAGCCCCGTTGATGTCATTCCTGTCATAAAGACAGCTCGGCCCTTAGCTTTCTGGGAAGGCTCAGTAACTTGGCAATAGCATGAGACTGTCCCGTCCTGTCAGGCTGATCCTTCCTACCCTTTATCTGTTTCTGAGCAATAACCAGATGATAGGTTAATGAGCTTGCCATAGGCAGATGCATTCTGAGCATAAATGCAGCCAACTCTTGGGGACCAGGAGTAAGAAGGCAATTTAGGAATCCTGGAACCTCCCCGCAGGCAAGCCATCAGCCTAAAAGTTCAGGAAGAACTGCTAGCTTCTCCTCATCACCCTCTTGCATATTTGGTGGTGGCTGTCTGGGTGTTGAGGCTGTGCTGGGGATCAGGTCGAGATCTGTTCTCGACACATGCAGCCCCCACCGTTGTCCAGCAATGGACAAGTACAAAGCACTCAGGCCTTGGCAGAGGCCAAGAAAGAGCAGCCAGGTCCACAGAGTAGTGATACCCCAACCTGGCCCAGTCCGCAGCATCAGCAGCTGCCAGGACAAGCCTCCAAGGCTCCCTCGACCTGGCCTTAGCCCACAGAACAGGGGTGCTGGGGCCCCTTCCACCCATTGCCTGCATCCTCCCTTTGTCCCCACTGGTTCTACAGAACCCGTCCCACAGGGATCCGGGGGTCTGGTGCTTCAGCTTGCATACTGGCAAGGGGCTCCCTTTGAAGGGGAGTGACTCAGACTGGCTGTGACCTGGAGTGAGATGCATTCCCTGCCCCACCTTGTCCAGGACTCAGGTCAGCAGGGATGTGATCAGCTGACCCATCCAGAGCCCATGTTCAGTGAGTGCAGCTTCTGTGAGCACCCAGGACCCTCCAATGAAGTGGAACCCAGACGCCACATTAACACACACCCCCACATCCATGTCATCTGTCCTGTCTACAGGCCACACCCCTCCCGAGCCCTTGAAGACCACCACACAGCTCCCCCTCTGCAACCAGGGCTGAGGCTTGGAGCTCAAGGCTCACATAACCTCCAGCTCACCTGGATGAACCTGCATAGTGTGAGGCAAGCCTGCACCCCAGGACCCACCACACCTGAGAGGGCCGAGAAGAAAACAGAGCCTCAGCCCTTAGGATATGCAAACAGCAGGGTTGTGTGGCAAAGGCACAGGACCTCCAAGCCTCTCTGCAGAGGAGGAGGTGGGTGGGATGAGGCAGGGCTGAACAAGGAAAAGAGGACCAAGTCCACCAACAATGCACGTGCCCAGAAAACACAGGCTGCGCCCCCCGTGTGGCAGTGGCTGGCTGGGCAGGGCTAGGCTGGGGACCCCCGGAAAACCCCTGCATCACCCTTTATCCAGGCCCCCAAGTCCGTGTCTCCCTAACTCAGGCTGGCCCGGCCTCTCCCCGGGCCTCAGAAAGCCCTTTGGGTCTTGGCACAGCTGCCTCTGCCAGCAGGAGCTGATCAGGATGGGCTATAGTGGGTCTAGTGAGGCTACAGGGGACAGTAAGCTAGGCTGGCAGGGTCCCCAGGCCTAGACACTACTCAGAGAGTTTTGCCCCCAGCAACCCAGGGCCCAGACCCAGGAAACCTTGCCCTCCACGCAGTGCAGGCAGAGAGCATGTTGCTCTCATCAGCAAGAGGTGGCCGCTTGGGCTGCAGTACTTACAGGTGGACTTCACATGGCTTTTCTCATAGTTTGGGCAATGGTGTATGTCGATGTCAGGTATCTGCTCCTTCCACCCCAACACAGCTGAAACGACATGAATCAGACCATTCCTAGGCACTCAGCACCCGCTCAAGCACTTTCCATCTGTCAAGCTCTAGGGAGAACCCCTGCTCATCATCTGGGAACCTGGGCCAGATGGAGCACAGCTGTGTAGGGACAGCGTTCCACCAGGAAAGCAAGGTGGAGGGAAAGAGCTGGAGAGATGTCATCCTGGAAAGGCATCTGCACCTTGCACTGAGATGCAGCATCCTGATATCCCCCACCATGAGGACCCAATGAATAGGCATCCGGCAGGCCTGCCTTGGTGAAGATCACCAATGTCCTCTCACCGAAGGACAGGGAAGGAAGAGGGGGTCTCACAGCCAGGCTGTCCCCATCACTTCACCACGGTTAGCCTGAGAGGACAGAAAACACCAGAGGCAGCTTGGAGCCCCCTCCTGCAGGCCACACCATAACCACCCATCCAGCTCGTCCTCATGAGGGCCAAGAAGAGGCCCAGACACAGGCCTAGCAGCCTGGCCTTGGAACATGCCCAGGACTCCAGACACCATGACCACTCTTTCCTCATTCCCTTCCTGGTGTTCCTCCAGATGCCTTGTAAACCCGCTTGGGACGTAGAACAAGAGAGAGCCACCTCCTATGCAGACGGCAGGGCTACAGGCCTTAAGCAAGCTAAGGAACGAAGACAAAGGGTATCAAAGGACACAACCTAAGACATCAATAAACTTCTCCAGAAGCAAACCCAGCAAAATGGAAATGCTTTATTTTGATACCTTCTACTTTTTTTTTTTTTAGTTAAAAGTGACAGGAGGCTAGGCATGGTGGCTCATGTCTGTAATCCCAGCACTTTGATAGGCCAAGGCGGGAGGATCACTTGAGGTCAGGAGTTCTTGAGAAGCCTGGCCAACATGGTGAAACCCTGTCTCTCATAAAAATACAAAAATAAAAATAAATTGGCTGGAGAATAGTGGTGCACACCTGTAATCCCAGCTACTAGGGAGGCTGAGGTGGGACAATTGTTTGAACCTAGGAGGCAGAGGATGCAGTGAGCCAAGACTGCACCACTGCACTCCAGCCTGGGCAACAGAGTGAGATTCTGTCTCAAAGAAAAAAAAAGTGACATGAGATTGGCCATCTGTAATGTGTAAAAAGGCCCCAAGACTAAATAAGAACACAGTGGATAATGGGCAGGGCACAGGAGCAGACAACTCCCACAAGAAGAATGCAGCAAACAAATTGGAAAATACTTCAACATCTTCCTCCAGTGAGCAATGCATGTAAATAAAACTGACCAGTAAATTTAAAAATGGACATTCCCCCCAGGCAGCCCCAGAATGTTGCTACAAGAGGGAGTCAGGGTAGCAAGCTACCTGGAATGGAAGCTACAGATGTGCATGAAGCAGACTGTTTGCACTCAGAGCAAACCAACAAACAAAATGAACATAAATACACTGCTGACCTTAAGGAAATAAAAAAGGATTATAATGGAATACTATTAAAAATTACAGGTCAATAAATTAAGTAACCTGGATGAAATGGAGAAATTTCAGAAGCACCCAAACTGCCAAAACTGACTCAAAATAGAACATTTGAACAGACCTATAACAAGAGATTAAATCCATAATCAAAAAACATCCCCCAAAAAGAAAATCCCACAACCACTACTAGTGAATTCTACCAAACATTTAAAGAAGAGTAACACCAATCCTTCTCAAACTTTTCCAGAAAACAGAAGAGGGGGAACGTTTCCTAACTCATTCTGTGAGGTCAGCATTACCCTGAATCCAAACCTAGACAGAGACACTATAAGAAAACTACAGACCAGTATCTCTAATGAAAATTGATGTGAAAATCCTCAACAAAATGCCAGCAAATGAAGTCCAGGAGCACATTAATAGGACAACGCACCATGACCAAGTGGGATTTATCACAGGAATGCAAGGACAGTTCAGCACATGAAACTAAATCAGTGCTGCAACCCCTGAAGCATCACATCAGACTGCAAGAAGAAAAGAAAAGGTGAGGGCGGAGCAAGATGGCCGAATAGGAACAGCTCCAGTCTCCAACTCCCAGCGCGAGCGACACAGAAGACCGGTGATTTCTGCATTTTCAACTGAGGTACTGGGTTCATCTCACTGGGGAGTGCCAGACGATCGGTGCTGGTCAGCTGCTGCAGCCCGACCAGCGAGAGCTGAAGCAGGGCGAGGCATTGCCTCACCTGGAAAGCGCAAGGGGAAGGGAATCCTTTCCCAGCCAGGGAACTGAGACACACAACACCTGGAAAATCGGGTAACTCCCACCCCAAAACTGCGCTTTAAGCAAACAGGCACACCAGGAGATCATATCCCACACCTGGCCGGGAGGGTCCCACACCCACGGAGCCTCCTCATTGCTAGCACAGCAGTCTGTGATCTACCGCAAGGCAGCAGCGAGGCTGGGGAGGCGCCCGCCATTGCTGAGGCTTAAGTAGGTAAACAAAGCTGCTGGGAAGCTCGAACTGGGTGGAGCTCACAGCAGCTCAAGGAAACCTGCCTGTCTCTGTAGACTCCACCTCTGGGGACAGGGCACAGTAAATAATAACAAACGCAGCAGCTCTGCAGACGCAAACGACTCTGTCTGACAGCTTTGAAGAGAGCAGTGGATCTCCCAACACGGAGGTTGAGATCTGAGAAGGGACAGACTCCTGCTCAAGTGGGTCCCTGACCCCTGAGTAGCCTAACTGGGAGACATCCCCACTAGGGGCAGTCTGACACCCCACACCTCACAGGGTGGAGTACACCCCTGAGAGGAAGCTTCCAAAGCAAGAATCAGACAGGTACACTCGCTGTTCAGAAATATTCTATCTTCTGCAGCCTCTGCTGCTGATACCCAGGCAAACAGGGTCTGGAGTGGACCTCAAGCAATCTCCTACAGCTACAACCTACAGCTGAGGATCCTGACTGTTAGAAGGAAAGCTATCAAACAGGAAGGACACCTACACCAAAACCCCATCAGTACATCACCATCATCAAAGACCAGAGGCAGATAAAACCACAAAGATGGGGAAAAGCAGGGCAGAAAAGCTGGAATTAAAAAATAAGAGCGATCTCCCCGCAAAGGAGCGCAGCTCATCGCCAGCAACGGATCAAAGCTGGACGGAGAATGACTTCGACGAGATGAGAGAAGAAGGCTTCAGTCCATCAAATTTCAGAGCTAAAGGAGGAATTACGCATCCAGCGCAAAGAAACTAAAAATCTTGAAAAAAGTGGAAGAATTGATGGCTAGAGTAATTAATGCAGAGAAGCTCACAAACGAAATGAAAGAGACGAAAACCATGGCACGAGAAATACGTGACAAATGCACAAGCTTCAGTAACCGACTCGATCAACTGGAAGAAAGAATGTCAGCGATGGAGGATCAAATGAATGAAATGAAGCGAGAAGAGAAACCAAAAGAAAAAGAAGAAAAGAAATGAACAAAGCCTGCAAGAAGTATGGGATTATGTAAAAGACCAAATCTACGCCTGATTGGGGTGCCTGAAAGTGAGGGGAAAATGGAACCAAGTTGGAAAACACTCTTCAGGATATCATCCAGGAGAACTTCCCCAACCTAGTAGGGCAGGCCAACATTCAAATCCAGGAAATACAGAGAACGCCACAAAGATACTCCGAGAAGAGCAACTCCAAGACACATAATTGCCAGATTCACCAAAGTTGAAATGAAGGAAAAAATCTTAAGGGCAGCCAGAGAGAAAGGTCGGGTTACCCACAAAGGAAGCCCATCAGACTAACAGCAGATCTCTCGGCAGAAACTCTTCAAGCCAGAAGAGAGTCCAATATTCAACATTCTTAAAGAAAAGAATTTTAAACCCAGGATTTTATATCCAGCCAAACTAAGTTTCATAAGTGAAGGAGAAATAAAATCCTTTACAGATAAGCAAATGCTTAGGATTTTGTCACCACTAGGCCTGCCTTACAAGAGACCCTGAAGGAAGCACTAAACATGGAAAGGAACAACCGGTACCAGCCATTGCAAAAACATGCCAAAATGTAAAGACCATCAAGGCTAGGAAGAAACTGCATCAACTAACGAGCAAAATAACCAGTTAATATCATAATGGCAGGATCAAGTTCACACATAACAATCTTAACCTTAAATGTAAATGGACTAAATGCTCCAATTAAAAGACACAGACTGGCAAACTGGATAAAGAGTCAAGACCCATCAGTCTGCTGTATTCAGGAGACCCATCTCACGCAGAGACATACATAGGCTCAAAATAAAGGGATGGAGGAAGATTTACCAAGCAAATGGAGAACAAAAAAGCGGGGTTGCAATACTAGTCTCTGATAAAACAGACTTTAAACCATCAAAGATCAAAAGAGACAAAGAAGGCCATTACATAATGGTAAAGGGATCAATTCAACAGGAAGAGCTAACTATCCTAAATATATATGCACCCAATACAGGAGCACCCAGATTCATAAAGCAAGTCCTTAGAGACTTACAAGAGACTTAGACTCCCATACAATAATAATGGGAGACTTCAACACTCCACTGTCAACATTAGACAGATCAACGAGACAGAAAGTTAACAAGGATATCCAGGAATTGAACTCATCTCTGCAGCAAGCAGACCTAATAGACATCTATAGAACTCTCCACCCCAAATCAACAGAATATACATTCTTCTCACACACATACACACGACACAGCGAGGACTGAATATCTGTCCCATCAAAATTTATCTGACCCCAAAGGTCACAGTTTTAGGAGATAGGGTGTTTGGGACGTAATGAGGTTTTGAAGGTGAAGTCCTCATGAGTGTGATTACCGTCCTTATAAAAGATACCTCAAAGAGCTGCCTCCTTCCGCCATGTGAGGACACGTCAAGACGGCATTGTCTATGAACCAGAAGCAGGCCCTCACCACACACTCAATCAGCCAGCACCTTGATCTTGGACTTCCAGCCTCCAGAACTGTGGGAAATAAATTTTCTATTACTTAAGCCCTCCAGTCTGTAGTATTGTGTTACAGCACCCTGAACAGAGTATGACATACAAGCACAAGCAGGCACACATACACGTGCACAAATATGTAAGCACACACGGACACGCACATGTGTACAGCCAGGCAGGGGCTGGGAGTCCCATCGCCTGCAACCTCAGCATTGTCCACTGGTCTAGAATGTCTCTCCCCAGGTGACTGGCCATAGAAGATGGGAAGGGGAGCCTGCACTGTGGTTTTAGCTGCAATCAAGGGCAGGCTGGGACACCAGGCCTCTGCCTAAACTTCCTGCAGGCACAGGGGCAGGGTCTGGGTGGCAGGCACACAGGACTCCCATGGCAGGTGGGCTGTTTCTGGGAATGCCTGGGGACATTAGAGAAATCGAAACTGAGTGCTCACCAATGTGCAAAACCTGCCTAGCCCCAGCACCACATCACTGCTCTACCCCAGCTCCAGCTCATGCAAGAGACCCCAAGCAAGGACCCTTTGAAACGTAAGCTTATGAGAAGAGGCCACTGGCCCAGGGATTTCCGACACTTTCTTCCCTACCAGTCTGGAAGTGTCTTCTCAAGTGATGCACGTGTACCTGCTGCACGAAGCACACAAGAGCAGCGCCACCCCAGCATCCTCCCAAGACCACACTCGGGGGCCCTGAGTGGGTCCTGCCCCCGAGAAAAACACCTCCTGGGGTGTCCTGGCTGTAACCCTGTTCTGTCCTGACACCCGCCCCCCAGGCCTCCACTCAAAACTCAGCCCTGTTGATGTCATTCCTGTCATAAAGACAGCTCGGCCCTTAGCTTTCTGGGAAGGCTCAGTAACTTGGCAATAGCATGAGACTGTCCCGTCCTGTCAGGCTGATCCTTCCTACCCTTTATCTGTTTTTGAGCAGTAATCAGATGACAGGTTAATGAGCTTGCCACAGGCAGATGCATTCTGAACATAAATGCAGCCAACTAGTGGGGACCAGGGGCAAGAAGGCAATTTAGGAATCCCAGAACCTCCCCGCAGGCAAGCCATCAGCCTAAAAGTTCAGGAAGAACTGCTAGCTTCTCCTCATCACCCTCTTGCATATTTGGTGGTGGCTGTCTGGGTGTTGAGGCTGTGCTGGGGATCAGGTCGAGATCTGTTCTCGACACATGCAGCAGCCCCACTGTTGTCCAGCAATGGACAAGTACAGCACTCAGGCCTTGGGAGAGGCCAAGAAAGAGCAGCCAGGTCCACAGAGTAGTGATACCCCAACCTGGCCCAGTCCCCAGCATCACCAGCTGCCAGGACAGGCCTCTAAGGCTCCCTCGACCTGGTCTTAGCCCACGGAACACGGGTGCTGGGGCCCCTTCCACCCATTGCCTGCATCCTCCCTTTGCCCCACTGGATCCACAGAACCCGTCCCACAGGGATCCGGGGTCTGGTGCTTCAACTTGCAACTGGACACTGGAAAGGAGCTCCCTTTGAAGGAGAGTGACTCAGACTGGCTGTGACCTGGAGCCAGATGCATTCCCTGCCCCACCTTGTCCAGGACTCAGGTCAGCAGGGATGTGATCAGGTGACCCATCCAGAGCCCATGTTCAGTGAGTGTAGCTTCTGTGAGCACCCAGGACCCTCCAATGAAGTGGAACCCAGAGGCCACATTAACACACACCCCCACATCCATGTCATCTGTCCTGTCTACAGGCCACATCCCTCCCAAGCCCTTGAAGACCACCACACAGCTCCCCCTCTGAAACCAGGGCTGAGGCTTGGAGCTCAAGGCTCACATAACCTCCAGCTCACCTGGATGAACCTGCGTAGTGTGAGGCAAGCCTGCACCCCAGGACCCACCACACCTGAGAGGGCCAAGAAGAAAACAGAGCCTCAGCCCTCAGGATATGCAAACAGCAGGTTGGGTGGGAAAGGCACAGGACCTCCAAGCCTCTCTGCAGAGGTGGTGGTGGGTGAGATGAGGCAGGGCTGAACAAGGAAAAGAGGACCAAGTCCACCAACAATGCACGTGCCCAGAAAACACAGGCTGCGCCCCCCGTGTGGCAGTGGCTGGCTGGGCAGGGCTAGCTGGGGCCCCTGGAAAACCCCTGCATCACCATTTATCCAGGTCCCCAAGTCCGTGTCCCCCTAACTCAGGCTGGCCTGGCCTCTCCCTAGGCCTCAGAAAGCCCTTTGGATCTTGGCACAGCTGCCTCTGCCAGGAGGAGTTGATCAGGAGGGGCTACAGTAGGTCTAGTGAGGCTACAGGGGACAGTAAGCTAGGCTGGCAGGGTCTCCAAACCTGGACACTACTCAGGGAGTTTTGACCCCAGCAACCCAGGGCCCAGATCCAGGAGACCTTGCCCTCCATGCAGTGCAGGCAGGGAGCATGTTGCTCTCATCAGCAAGAGGTGGCCGCTTGGGCTGCAGTACTTACAGGCAGACTTCACATGGGTTTTCTCATAGTTTGGGCAGTGGTGTATGTCGATGTCAGGCATCTCCTCTTCTTCCACCCCCAACACAGCTGAAACGACATGAATCAGACCATTCCTAGGCACTCAGCACCCGCTCAAGCACTTTCCATCTGCCAAGCTCTAGGGAGAATCCCTGCTCATCGTCTGGGAACCTGGACCAGATGGAGCACAGCTGTGCAGGGGCAGTGTTCTATCGAGAAAGCAGGGTGGAGGGAAAGAGCTGCAGAGATGTCCTCCTGGAAAGGCCTCTGCAGCCTGGACCTAGATACAGCGTCTCGATATGCCCCACCATGAGGACCCAATGAATGGCCCATCCAGCAAGCCTGCCTGGGTGAGGGCCACCAATGCCCCATCACCCGGGGGGCAGGGAAGGAAGAGGGGTTCTCAGAGCCAGGCTGTCCCCATCACTTCACCAGGGGTAACCTGAGGGGGCAGAAAACACCAAAGGCAGCTCGGAGCCCCTCCTGCGGGCCACACCATAGCCACCCATCCAGCTCATCCTCACGGGGGCCAAGAAGAGGCCCAGACACAGGCCTAGCAGCCTGGCCTTGGAACATGCCCAGGACTCCAGACACCATGACCACTCTTTCCTCATTCCCTTCCTGGTGTTCCTCCAGATGCCTTGTAAACCTGCTTGGGACTTAGAACAAGAGAGAGCCACCTCCTATGCAGATGGCAGGGCTACAGGCCTTAAGCAAGCTAAGGAATGAAGACAAAGAACATCAAAGGACACAACCTAAGACATCAATAAACTTCTCCAGAAGCAAACCCAGCAAAATGGAAATGCTTTATTTTGATACCTTCTACTTCTTTTTTTTTTCTTTTAGTTAAAAGTGACATGAGGCCAGGCGCGGTGGCTCATGTCTGTAATCCCAGCACTTTGATAGGCCAAGGCGGGTAGATCACTTGCGGTCAGGAGTTCGAGAGAAGCCTGGCCAACATGGTGAAACCCTGTCTCTAATAAAAACACAAAAATAAAAATAAATTGGCTGGAGAATAGTGGTGCACACCTGTAATCCCAGCTACTAGGGAGGCTGAGGTGGGACAATTATTTGAACCTAGGAGGCAGAGGATGCAGTGAGCCGAGATTGCACCACTGCACTCCAGCCTGGGCAACAGAGTGAGATTCTGTCTCAAAGAAAAGAAAAGTGACATGAGATTGGCCATCTGTAACATGTAAAGAGGCCCCAAGACTAAATAAGAACACAGTGGATAATGGGCAGGGCACAGGAGCAGACAACTCCCACAAGAAGAATGCAGCAAACAAATTGGAAAATACTTCAACATCTTCCTCCAGTGAGCAATGCATGTAAATAAAACTGACCAGTAAATTTAAAAATGGACATTCCCCCAGGCAGCCCCAGAATGTTGCTACAGGAGGGAGTCAGGGCAGCAAGCTACCTGGAATGGAAGCTACAGATGTGCATGAAGCAAACTGTTTTTAATCAGAGCAAACAAACAAAAAAAAAACGAACATAAAGACACTGCTGATCTTAAGGAAATAAAAAAGGATTATAACAGAATACTATGAAAAATTATAGATCAATAAATTACATAACCTGGATGAAATGGAGAAATTCTCAGAAGCACACAAACTGCCAAAACTGACTCAAAATGAAACAGAACATTTGAACAGACCTATAACAAGAGATTAAATCCATAATCAAAAAACATCCCCCAAAAAGAAAATCCCACAACCACTACTAGTGAATTCTACCAAACATTTAAAGAAGAATAACACCAATCCTTCTCAAACTTTGCAAACATCAGACTGCAAGAAGAAATAGAAAAAGAAAGGAGGCGGAGCAAGATGGCGAATAGGAACAGCTCCAGTCTCCAACTCCCAGCGCGAGCGACACAGAAGACCGGTGATTTCTGCATTTTCAACTGAGGTACTGGGTTCATCTCACTGGGGAGTGCCAGACGATCGGTGCTGGTCAGCTGCTGCAGCCCGACCAGCGAGAGCTTGAAGCAGGCGAGGCATTGCCTCACCTGGAAGCGCAAGGGGAAGGGAATCTTTCCTAGCCAGGGAACTGAGACACACAACACCTGGAAAATCGGGTAACTCCCACCCCAAAACTGCGCTTTAAGCAAACAGGCACACCAGGAGATCATATCCCACACCTGGCCGGGAGGGTCCCACACCCACGGAGCCTCCTCATTGCTAGCACAGCAGTCTGTGATCTACCGCAAGGCAGCAGCGAGGCTGGGGAGGCGCCCGCCATTGCTGAGGCTTAAGTAGGTAAACAAAGCTGCTGGGAAGCTCGAACTGGGTGGAGCTCACAGCAGCTCAAGGAAACCTGCCTGTCTCTGTAGACTCCACCTCTGGGGACAGGGCACAGTAAATAATAACAAACGCAGCAGCTCTGCAGACGCAAACGACTCTGTCTGACAGCTTTGAAGAGAGCAGTGGATCTCCCAACACGGAGGTTGAGATCTGAGAAGGGACAGACTCCTGCTCAAGTGGGTCCCTGACCCCTGAGTAGCCTAACTGGGAGACATCCCCACTAGGGGCAGTCTGACACCCACACCTCACAGGGTGGAGTACACCCCTGAGAGGAAGCTTCCAAAGCAAGAATCAGACAGGTACACTCGCTGTTCAGAAATATTCTATCTTCTGCAGCCTCTGCTGATACCCAGGCAAACAGGGTCTGGAGTGGACCTCAAGCAATCTCCTACAGCTACAACCTACAGCTGAGGATCCTGACTGTTAGAAGGAAAGCTATCAAACAGGAAGGACACCTACACCAAAACCCCATCAGTACATCACCATCATCAAAGACCAGAGGCAGATAAAACCACAAAGATGGGGAAAAAGCAGGGCAGAAAAGCTGGAATTAAAAAATAAGAGCGATCTCCCCGCAAAGGAGCGCAGCTCATCGCCAGCAACGGATCAAAGCTGGACGGAGAATGACTTCGACGAGATGAGAGAAGAAGGCTTCAGTCCATCAAATTTCAGAGCTAAAGGAGGAATTACGCATCCAGCGCAAAGAAACTAAAAATCTTGAAAAAAAGTGGAAGAATTGATGGCTAGAGTAATTAATGCAGAGAAGCTCACAAACGAAATGAAAGAGACGAAAACCATGGCACGAGAAATACGTGACAAATGCACAAGCTTCAGTAACCGATCAACTGGAAGAAAGAATGTCAGCGATGGAGGATCAAATGAATGAAATGAAGCGAGAAGAGAAACCAAAAGAAAAAGAAGAAAAGAAATGAACAAAGCCTGCAAGAAGTATGGGATTATGTAAAAGACCAAATCTACGCCTGATTGGGGTGCCTGAAAGTGAGGGGAAAATGGAACCAAGTTGGAAAACACTCTTCAGGATATCATCCAGGAGAACTTCCCCAACCTAGTAGGGCAGGCCAACATTCAAATCCAGGAAATACAGAGAACGCCACAAAGATACTCCGAGAAGAGCAACTCCAAGACACATAATTGCCAGATTCACCAAAGTTGAAATGAAGGAAAAAATCTTAAGGGCAGCCAGAGAGAAAGGTCGGGTTACCCACAAAGGAAGCCCATCAGACTAACAGCAGATCTCTCGGCAGAAACTCTTCAAGCCAGAAGAGAGTCCAATATTCAACATTCTTAAAGAAAAGAATTTTAAACCCAGGATTTTATATCCAGCCAAACTAAGTTTCATAAGTGAAGGAGAAATAAAATCCTTTACAGATAAGCAAATGCTTAGGATTTTGTCACCACTAGGCCTGCCTTACAAGAGACCCTGAAGGAAGCACTAAACATGGAAAGGAACAACCGGTACCAGCCATTGCAAAAACATGCCAAAATGTAAAGACCATCAAGGCTAGGAAGAAACTGCATCAACTAACGAGCAAAATAACCAGTTAATATCATAATGGCAGGATCAAGTTCACACATAACAATCTTAACCTTAAATGTAAATGGACTAAATGCTCCAATTAAAAGACACAGACTGGCAAACTGGATAAAGAGTCAAGACCCATCAGTCTGCTGTATTCAGGAGACCCATCTCACGCAGAGACATACATAGGCTCAAAATAAAGGGATGGAGGAAGATTTACCAAGCAAATGGAGAACAAAAAAGCGGGGTTGCAATACTAGTCTCTGATAAAACAGACTTTAAACCATCAAAGATCAAAAGAGACAAAGAAGGCCATTACATAATGGTAAAGGGATCAATTCAACAGGAAGAGCTAACTATCCTAAATATATATGCACCCAATACAGGAGCACCCAGATTCATAAAGCAAGTCCTTAGAGACTTACAAGAGACTTAGACTCCCATACAATAATAATGGGAGACTTCAACACTCCACTGTCAACATTAGACAGATCAACGAGACAGAAAGTTAACAAGGATATCCAGGAATTGAACTCATCTCTGCAGCAAGCAGACCTAATAGACATCTATAGAACTCTCCACCCCAAATCAACAGAATATACATTCTTCTCAGCACCACATCGTACTTACTCCAAAATTGACCACGTAATTGGAAGTAAAGCACCTCAGCAAATGTACAAGAACAGAAATTATAACAAACTGTCTCTCAGACCACAGTGCAATCAAATTAGAACTCAGGACTAAGAAACTCAATCAAAACCGCTCAACTACATGGAAACTGAACAACCTGCTCCTGAATGACTACTGGGTACATAACGAAATGAAGGCAGAAATAAAGATGTTCTTTGAAACCAATGAGAACAAAGATACAACATACCAGAATCTCTGGGACACATTTAAAGCAGTGTGTAGAGGAAATTTATAGCACTAAATGCCCACAAGAGAAAGCAGGAAAGATCTAAAATTGACACTCTAACATCGCAATTAAAAGAACTAGAGAAGCAAGAGCAAACACATTCGAAAGCTAGCAGAAGGCAAGAAATAACTAAGATCAGAGCAGAACTGAAGGAGATAGAGACACAAAAACCCTCCAAAAATCAATGAATCCAGGAGTTGGTTTTGAAAAGATCAACAAAATTGACAGACCACTAGCAAGACTAATAAAGAAGAAAAGAGAGAAGAATCAAATCGACGCAATTAAAAATGATAAAGGGATATCACCACCGACCCCACAGAAATACAAACTACCATCAGAGAATACTATAAACACCTCTACGCAAATAAACTGGAAAATCTAGAAGAAATGGATAATTTCCTGGACACTTACACTCTTCAAGACTAAACCAGGAAGAAGTTGAATCCTGAATAGACCAATAGTAGGCTCTGAAATTGAGGCAATAATTAATAGCCTACCAACCAAAAAGTCCAGGACCAGATGGATTCACAGCTGAATTCTACCAGAGGTACAAGGAGGAGCTGGTACCATTCCTTCTGAAACTATTCCAATCAATAGAAAAGAGAATCCTCCTAACTCATTTTATGAGGCCAACATCATCCTGATACCAAAGCCTGGCAGAGACACAACAAAAAGAGAATTTTAGACCAATATCCCTGATGAACATCGATGCAAAAATCCTCAATAAAATACTGGCAAACCGGTTCAGCAGCACATCAAAAAGCTTATCCACCATGATCAAGTGGGCTTCATCCCTGGGATGCAAGGCTGGTTCAACATTCGCAAATCAATAAACATAATCCAGCATATAAACAGAACCAAAGACAAGAACCACATCATTATCTCAATAGATGCAGAAAAGGCTTTTGACAAAATTCAACAGCCCTTCATGCTAAAACGCAATAAATTCGGTATTGATGGAACGTACCTCAAAATCATAAGAGCTATTTATGACAAACCCACAGCCAATATCATACTGAATGGGCAAAAACTGGAAAAATTCCTTTGAAAACTGGCACAAGACAGGGATGCCCTCTCTCACCACTCCTATTCAACATAGTGTTGGAAGTTCTGGCTAGGGCAATCAGGCAAGAGAAAGAAATCAAGGGATTCAGTTAGGAAAAGAAGAATTACAAACAGTGTAATGTGCATACTGAGAATATAAAAGGAAGAGAAATGCAGTAGAATAAATATTTATTTGAAGTAACAAGGGCTGAGAATTTTCTAAAATTAATGGCAGACATGAAACCAAAGATCCAAAAATATTAGACTACATAAAGGAGGATAAATGCCAAAAAATTCTGCACCTAGGCATATCATATTCAAACTGCAAAAAAAAAAAAAAAAAAAAAAAGACAAAGCAAATATCTTGAAAGAAGTCAGACGAGCGAGGTCAACTTCCAGCATGACAATGAACTGGTGAAAATTATTTAAAAACAATTATTCAGAGCTCTGAAATGGTCCCAAGACCAAAGAGCAAATGAAGAAACATCTATTTAAGAAAATCTCCAAAAACTCAGTAAGAAGAGTCTGTGACATTTGGACCAAGATTGCTCCATTCTACATTCAGAGCCCAGAGGACACTCCACTGTGCTGCAGCCAAGAACACAGGCTTCATCCCCACCAGCTCCCAGCTAGAGAGCTTTCTTCTTGGAAAAGCAGGACTTCCACTTCTCATTCTGCCCCAGCTGACTGTTGCTGAGTTTAAGTCTGTGGCAAGTAGTGCCAAGGGGTGAGGGCTGCCTTCTTGCATCCAGCTCTGACTAGTGAAACTGAAGCTCTCCCTTGGGTGTGGCATGCTGATAGTACTGAGTGGGGCCCTGACCACCCTCACCTTGCCACTTCTATTCGAGGTGATATTGGAGGTTCTTGGCACAGCAATTAGGCAAGAAAAATAAATACAGGTCACCTAGATGGGAAAGGAAGAAGTCATACTATCTCAGTTTGCAAATGACATGATCATATGTATATAGAAAATACTAAGGAACCCTCTAAAAAAAACTATTAGAACTAATAAACTAGTTCAGCAAGGTTGCAAGATACAAGATCAACACATAAAAATCAATTGTATTTCCATACACTAGCAATGAACAATCTGAAAATTAAGAAAACAATTCTATTTACAAGAGCACCAAAAGAATAAAATACTTCAGAATATATTTAACAGAGGAAATGTAAAACATATACCTGAAAACTATAAATCATTCTTGAAAGAAACTTAAAAGATCTAAATAAATGGAAAAGTATCCATGTTCACAGCTTAGAAGTTTTAACATTGTTAAGATTGAAATACTTGCAGAGTGATCTACAGATTGAAAGCAATAGCTTTCAAAATCCCAGCTGACTTCGTTGTAAAAATTGACAAGCTGACCTTAAAATTCATATGACATAAAAGGGACCTAGAATGATCAAAACAAACTTGAAAAAGAAAAACAAACTTGGCTGGTGGCTCACGCCTGTAATCCCAGCACTTTGGGAGGCCGAGGTGGGCAGGAGTTTGAGATCAGCCCGGCCAACATGGTGAAACCGTATCTCTACTAAAACCACAAAAAATTAGCCGGGCTTGGTAGTGCAAGCCTGTAGTCCCAGCTACTCAGGTGGCTGAGGCAGATGAATCACTTGAACCTGGGAGGTGGAGGCTGCAGTGAGCCTAGATCATGCCATTGTACTCCAGCCTGGGTGACAGAGTGAGATTCTATCTCAAAAAAAAAAAAAAGAAAAGAAAAGAAAAACAAACTTGGAAGACTTGTACTTCCTGATTTCAAAACTCACTATAAATTACTATAGTAATTAAGACTGTGTGGTACTGGCATAAGCAGATATGTAGATCAGTGGAACAGAATTTAATATCAGAAACAAACACATCTATGGCCAATTGAGTTCGACAAGGGTGCCAAGACTGTTTACTAGCAAAAGAATAGTGTTTTCAACCAATGGTACTGCAACAAATGAAGAGCTGCATGCAAAAAAAATTGAAGTTCAATCCTTACCTCACACTGTATACAAAAATAAGCTCAAAACGTATCAAAGAACAAACTGTATGTGCTAAAACTACAAAACTCTTAGAAGAAAATATATCAATAAATCTTCATGACTTTGGATTTGGCAATGGATTCTCAGATATGAGAACAAAAGTACAACAACAAAAAATAGATTAATTGGACTTTATCAAAATTAAAAACTTTTCTACTTCAAATGACACCATCAAGAAAGTAAAAAGACAACCTACAGAATAGGAGACAGTATTTTGAAATCATATATCAGGTAATGGGCTTGTATCTAGAATGTACTATATATGAAACTTTTAAACTCAATAATTTTTTTAAAAAGCAAAAAATAAAAATAAAAATGGGCAAAGGACCTGAATAGTCATTTTTCCAAGGAAGATATACAAGGATCAACAAGTTCATGAAAAGATGCTCAACATCACTAATTACTAGAGAAATGAAAATCAAAAAATAAGATACCAGTTCACACCCACCCACATGGCTAGAATCAAGTTAAGTCAGATAATAACAAGTTCTAGTGAGGATGTGAAGAAATGGAGACCCTCATATCCTGCTGGTGGGAAGGTAAAACGGGAAGCTGCTTTGGAAAACAGTCTGACAGTTCTTCAAACAGTTAAACACAGTTACCATATGACCCAGCAATTACACTCCTAAAACAATAAAAGCATATGTCCACATAAAAACTCATATAAAATGTTTATGGCACAATTATTCATAGTAGCCAAAAAGTGGAAACAACGCAATGACCACCACCTTATGAATGGATAGACAGAGTACCTATGTGGAATATCTATATGATGAAATATCATTCAGCCTCAGAAAAGGAGTGAGGTGCTAACACATGCCACAGCACAGATGACCCTTGAATGCACTCTGCTAAATGAAAGAGGCTAGTCTTGTTGTAGAGCTCCATTTATATGAAGCAAATCTACAGAAACAAGAAAGTGGATTAGTAGTTGCTAAGGACATGCTGGGAAGGGGATGGGAAGACAGGGACGATGTATAAAGGTAATGGATTTATTTTGGGGGTGATGAAAATGTCCCAAAATCAGTGATGCGACGATTCAGAATACGGTAAAATCCGCTGAACTGCACATTTTAAATGGGTGAACTGTATTATATGTATTTTATCTCAATAAAGGTCAGAAAAGAAAAAAATAAAGAAGCCAGGAGAAAAACACCTTGCCCAGAGAGGGGTCAGAACAAGAGTTCCATTAGATTTTGCATCAGAAATCACACACGCAAGAAGGGAGTTGGAATTTAAAATGTCAAAAGAAAAAAACCCCGCCAACTTAGGATTCTGTGTCCAGCGGAATTATCCCTCAAAAGTGAGGGAGAAATAAAGGCTGTGTGACAAACAAAAACTGTCTCCAGCTCATGAACAGCTGCAGGGCAGCTTGGAGGTGCTTCCCCTAAACAGCTCCTTTCTCACCAGGAGCTGCTCCCAGCTGCGTCCTCCCTGTGGCCAGAATTCTGTCCTCTGCCCTCATGCAGAACAAGAGTGTGGGCACTGGGGGTCTCTGAGAAGGAGACATGAGGACGACGCCTGCCTGGGTCATGGGAGCACGCATGTGGGCTGAGGAAGGACTGGGAGCCAAGGGTTCAGGAGAGTACCTGGCAGGTCCTGGGCATACTCAGGTTGGGAGAGAGGTCCCTTCCACCCAGCAGGAGAAGGGTCACCAATGCTTGTTCCCCACCCCCAGGGAAGTGCTAACCAAGGGGAGGAGAGTTTGGCCCATTTGCAGGGAGCTCTGGGTTGCTGGTGCGGACTATGCTGCCTCCAGGAGACAGGCTCCCTGCTTCCTGCTTTCTAGCAAGCATGGCAGAGGGAGCTCCCAGTGATGGATAGCAGGCGAGGGACAGAGAATGCTCATCCCTGGCTGTAGGCGGAGCATAGAGGGAGGCCAGCCCACCTGGGAAAGGTCCGCCCGCAGCTCCTTGATGAAGAGCTGGCTGCCGTTCTGCACAGGCTTGACGCCGGGCGCTTGCCCCGGTCCGTGTTTGTGCCAGGTCCGCTTCTTCTTTACTGTAGAGGAGACCGAAGAAAGGTCCATCACACAGCACAGCCCAGCAGGGCTCCACAACCTCCCTAAGAACCTTGGCCCACCCAGCCTACTAACAACTCCCAACATTGCTGGGCTCACGCCACCTCCCAAGGCTGATGACACCCCACCCTGCCACACACAGAGAGGAGTCAACTCTCCACCTCGACTCGTGTCCTCTCCCATC
>JAKFHT010000949.1:0-42723 GCA_023783455.1 Erythrocebus patas | reverse complement strand
CCAAATATCCTTTGCTAATTCCTCAAGAACAGCCTTAGCGAAAGGCTCCTGAAAGGAAAGATGTAACTCTGTGAGATGAATTAACAGAACACAGAGCAGTTTCTCAGAAAGCTTCTTTCCAGTTTTGAACGGAAGATATTTCCTTTTCACCATAGCCCTCTTTGGGCTTCCAAATATCCTTTGCCAATTCCTCAAGAACAGCCTTGAGAAAAGGCACCTGAAAGGAAAGATGTAACTCTGTGAGATGAATTAACAGAACACAGAGCACATTCTCAGAAAGCTTTTTCCAGTTTTGAACGGAAGATATTTCCTTTTCACCATAGCCCTTGGGCTTCCAAATATCACTTTGCCAATTCCACAAGAACAGCCTTAGCGAAAGGCTTCTGAAGGAAAGATGTAACTCTGTGAGATGAAATAACAGAACACAGAGCAGTTTCTCAGAAAGCTTCTTTCCGGTTTTGAACGGAAGATATTTCCTTTTCACCATAGCCTCTATGGGCTTCCAAATATCCTTTGACAATTCCACAAGAACAGCCTTAGCGAAAGGCTTCTTGAAGGGAAAGATGTAACTCTGTGAGATGAATTAACAGAACACAGAGCACTTTCAGAAAGTTTCTTTCCAGTTTTGAACGGAAGATATTTCCTTTTTCACCGTAGCCCTCTATGGGCTTCCAAATATCACTTTGCTAATTCCACAAGAACACCCTTAGCGAAAGGCTTCTTGAAGGGTTCCACCGTGCCCGGTCTGCTGTAGGCTTTTGTGGCTTCCCCTCTCCCACCTTTCGCCCTACTGTTGAAATGCTTCCCAGCCTCCTCTGACTCTTCACCCCCTTTATCACCCACCTACACCACCATCACAGCTGGGGACCTCCTCCTGGGTGTCCACCACAAAAGCACCACCGGGTAGCAGCATCCCACCACTTCTGCCATGCCACCACACCACCAGGAGCCTGGCTGCAGCCCGGGAGGGCAAGGGGCCAGATCTCAAAGGTGCAGACGTGGATTCCCTGCCGTTCGCGGTTCCTACCCCTCCAGGAAGGTGCAGGCGATTCAATCCACTCTTCGAATGCTGCCACAACCTTCCGAACTGGTTGAGGGGGCGGGCAGGGTCATCCGGTGCCACAAATGCCAGCCAAGACTTCCAGTCCACAACACAGGGGCTGCTTAATTCGGGGGAAGGAAATTGCTTCACCAGCCACCAGGAAAATGGTCTCTGTGCACCTGGATTACCATTGCCACCAACTTCGTGTAAACTCTAGTCCTGTGGAACACACCAGAGACCCAGGCCTCGAGCCCCATGGGCACGCTTGGTACCACAGCCCCCACCAACTGCCGGGCACACTCTACAAATCAAGGGGCCCACCACACTACACCAAGAGCACAGGGAGGTGCCAACAAAGGAAGGAGCCCATGAATCCCACCTGCAAAGCAAGTAATTAATCCAAGACTAGACCCGTCTCAGCGCTCCATTGCTGCCCTCGCATGGACGGCCTGGCCACCCTGTTCTGGGCCAGCCCAAGCCCCCTGTACCCTATCCAGGCCTGCTCAAAGGGCCGTGCCTATTGGAGCATTGCGCTCCCTCTCCAATTTTCTATTGCTCTGAATCTCTATCTCCCTCCCCGTCTCTCTTCTGGGTTTCCCCCTGCACCTTGCGCTACTTCTATCGTCTTCCTTCTGTCTCTCTCTCTTTCTCTGTCCCTCTCTCTTTCTCTGCCTCTCTGTCTGTCTCTTTCCCTCTCCACCTACCCTGTCTCTCTCGATTGCTGTCTCTCTCCCTTCCTCGATTTCAATCTCTCCATCCATCTCTTCCCTACTGTCCTTCAAGCAGTTTGTGTGTGCATGCACGTGTGTGTGTGTACGTGTGTGTCTGTGTGTGTGCGCACACGCATGTGTTGGTTTCCACACACGAGGGCCTGGGTGTGTCTGTGTTAGGCTGTGGATTTGCTTCTGGTGGTTTTGGGGTGTGTCTTGGTTTCTCTCAGCATCTCTCACTGGAGATCTGGCTCCCAGCTCTAGTGCCAGCCTGGGACAGAGCAGGGCCATCCCCCCAACCCCAACCTCCCAGGCCCTATTGCCCACTGGGTGGGTCTTGTTCTAAACAAGCGACCATTGTGGGGGCATTTTGAGAAAAAGGCCACGCCCAGTTCATCTGGCTGTTTGCCCTTGGCCAGCTGTGACGGCTCTGGCTGGGTGGGGCAAGAGGGGGCCTCACAGGAGCTCCTAAGCGGCCAGGGATCCAAAGGAATTCCTACACGACAGGGTGGAGGACCGGATGAGGTCCCAGGATCGTGGGCCCTTTGCCCTGATGCCTCGGAGCACTCCCTGTTCTGAGCTGGCCAGACGTGGTGGAAGATTGGGAGGTCAGCAGCCAGAAGACTGAGGCGCAGCGGCTTGCTCAGGGGGTCCTAATCAGCCCCTGTGGCACCCGGACTGGCAATGCCAGCTTGTCAGGGCTCTTGGGGCAACCAGGCGCCTCTGCCGGCATCTACGGCCATAACACCCTGAACACGCCTGATCTCTTCTGATCTCGGAAGCTTAGCAGGGTCAGACCTGTTTAGTACTTGGATGGGAGACCACCTGGAAATACTGGGCACTGTAGGCTTTTTCTCTTTCTTTCATGTCTTTCTTTCTTTTCTACCTTCTTTTCTTCCGTTCTGTCTCTCTTTCTCTTCTTTCTTTCTTTTTCTTCTTTCTCTCTTTCTTTCTTTCTTTCTTTCTTTCTTTCTTTCTTTCTTTCTTTCTTTCTTTCTTTCTTTCTTTCTTTCTTTCTTTCTTTCTTTCTTTCTTTCTTTCTTTCTTTCTTTCTTTTCTTTCTCTCTTTTTTCTTTCTTTCTTCTTCCTTTCCTTCTTTCTTTCTTTTCTTTCTCTCTCCCTTCCTTTCTGTATTTCTTTGTTTCTTTCTTTGTTTCTTTCTTTCTTTCTTCTTTTTTTCCTTCCTTCCTTCCTTCTTTCTTTCTAACTTTCCTTCTTTCTTTTTTTGTTTCTCTGTCTTCTTTCTTCTTTCTTTCCTTCTTTCTTTCTTTTCTTTCTTTCTCTCTCTTTCATTTGTCTTTCTTTCCTTCCGTTCTTTCCTTCTTTCTCTTTCTTTCTTCCTTTCTCTTTCTTTCTTTCTTTCTTCCTTTCTTCCTTCCTTCTTTCTTTCTCCTTCTTTCCTTCCTTCCTTCGTTCCTTCCTTCCTTTCTCTCTTCCTTCCTTCCTTTCTTTCTTTCTTCCTTCCTTCCTTCCTTCCTTCCTTCCTTCCTTCTTTCTTTCTCCTTCCTTCCTTCCTTCCTTCTTTCTTTCTTTCTCCTTCCTTCCTTCCTTCTTCCTTCCTTCTTCCTTCCTTCCTTCCTTCCTTTCCTCCCTCCTCCTCCTCCCTCCTCCCTCCTCCCTCCTCCTCCCTCCTCCCTCCCCTCCCCCTCCTCCCTCCCTCCTCCCTCCTCCTTCCTTCCTTCCTTCCTTCCTTCCTTCCTTCCTTCCTTCCTTCCTTCCTTCCTTCCTTCCTTCCTTCCTTCCTTCTTTTTCTTCCAATCGGAATCCCACTCTGTCACCCAGGCTGGAGGGCACTGGCGTGATCTCAGCTCACTGCAAGCTCCGTCTCCTGGGTTCATGCCATTCTCCTGCCTTAGCCTCCTGAGCAGCTGGGACTACAGGCACCTGTCACCACTCCCTGCTCCTGTTTTGTTGTTTTAGTAGAGACGAGGTTTCACCGTGTAAGCCAGGTTGGTCTGGATCTTCTGACCTCGTGATCCACATGCCTCGGCCTCCCAAAGTGCTGGGATTACATTCATGATCCACTCCGCCCGGCCTGTAGTAGGCTTTTGTGGCTTCCCCCCCTCACTCCCTTCCCCCTACTATCACCATTCCTCCCAATCACCCCTGACTCTGCTCCCCCTTTATTGTGCCCCTATATCCCTGCTGCTTCTGGGGACTTCCTTCTGGGTTGCGCCACTGACGCACCACTGGGCGGCAGCATTCCTCCTCTTATGCCTATCTGTCGACTTGCCAGGAGCCTGGCTCCAGCCTGGGAGGGCAGCGGACCAGACCCCAAAGGTGCAGGCGCTGGGGTTGGCATTGTGAGAAAAAGGCCATGCGCCACTGGGCCACCAGTTCGCCCTTGGCCAGCCCTGAAGGCTCTGGCTGGGTGGGGCAAGAGGGGGCCTTGCAGGAGCTCCTGAGCCACCAGGGATCCAAAAGTATACCTCCGCAACAGGGTGGAGGACCGGATTGTGTCCCAGGATTGTGGGCCCTGGGCCCTGATGCCTCAGAGTGTTCCCTGGTATGAGAGGGCCCAAGGTGGTGGAAACTTAGGAGCTCGGGAACTGGTGGAAGGCTGTGGGCGAGGGCCTCACGAGTCCCGATAAGAGCCCACTGGGCCTGGGATGGCATTGCCAGTGGGAAGCCGTCGGGCATGGCTGGGTTGGGCTCTTTGGACAGCCAGGTGCCTCTGCTGGTGTCTACGTCCATATAACCCTGAACGCGCCCGATCTCATCTGTTCTTGGAAACGAAACAGGGTCTGACCTGGTTAGTACTTGCGTGGGAGACTGCCTGGGAATACCGGGTGCTGTAGGTTTTTGGCTTTCTTCCTTGTCTTTCTTTCTTTTCTACCTTCCTTTCTTCCCTTCTCTCTCTCTTCTTTCTTTTTTCCTTTCTTTCTTTCCTTCTTTCTTTTCTTTCTCTCTTTCTTTCTTCTATCTTTCCTTTTGACTTTTTACTTTCTTTTTTCTCTTTTTCTTTCTTTCATTCTTTCCATCTTTCTTTTCTTTTTTCTTTCTCTCTTTCTTTATTCTTTCTTTCCTTCTTTCTTTTCTTTCTCTCTTTCCTTATTTCTTCTTTCTTTAATTCTTTCTTTCTCTCTTCTTTCTTTCTCTCTTTCTTTCCTTCCTTCTTTTTTCTTTCTTCTTTCTTTCCTTCTTTTGCTCTTTTCCTTCTTTCTTTCTTCCTTTCTTTCTCTCTCTCTTTCTTTCTCTTTCTTTGTTAATTTCTTTTTTCTTTCTTTCTTTCTGTCTTTCTTTTTTCTTTCCTTCTTTCTTTTCTTTCTCCCTTTCTTTCTACTTTCTTTCTCTCTCTCTTTCACTCTCTCTTTCTTTCTTTCTTTCTTTCTTCCTTCCTTCCTTCTCCTTCCTTCCTCCTTCCTTCCTTCCTTCCTTCCTTCCTTCCTTCCTTCCTTCCTTCTTTCTCTCTCTCTCTTTCTTTCTTTCTCTTTCTGCCAGACAGAGTCTCACTCTATCACCCAGGATGGAGAGCAGTGGCGCAATCTCAGCTCACTTCAAGCTCCGTCTCCAAGGTTCACATGATTCTCCTCTCTCAGCCTCCCAAGCAACAGGGACTACATTCACCCACCCCCATGCTGGGCTCATGTTTTGTAGTTTAAGTAGAGATGGAGTTTCTCGGTGTTAGCCAGGCTGGTCTGGATCTCCTGACCTCGTGATGCACCCTCCTTGGAATCCCAATGTGCTGTGGTTACACCCATGATCCATGGAGCCGGACCTGCTGTAGTCTTTTGTGGCTTCAACCATCCCTCCCTTTCCCCTACTCTTGCCATGCTTCCAAACTTCCCAGTACTCTGTTCCCACTTTATTGCCCACCTACAACAGCACCACAGCTGGGGACATCCTCTTGGGGGTCCGCCACCAAAGCACAACTGGGCAGAAACCTCCCACAACTTCCACCTCACCGCCACCATGCCAGGATCCCGGATCCATCCCGGTAGGTCAGGAGGCCACTCCATAAAGGCGCAGGCACAAGTTCCCTGCCATTCGTGCTGTCCGCCGCAACCTTCTGAACTGGGGGAATGGGTGGGCAGGGGCAGCGGGTTCCACACATGCCAGGCAAGACCTCCGCTCCAGAATTCAGGGGCCACTTTATCAGGGGGAAGGACATTGCTTTGCCAGCCATCAGGAAAACAGTCCCCATACACCCGGATTCCATTGCCACCAACTTTGTGTAAACTCCAGTCCTGAGGACATGCCAGAGACCCAGGCCTCGGGCACCATGGGCACACCCGGTGCCATGACTCCCACCAAATGGATGGGTGCACTCTGCAAATCTAGGGACCCAACATACCGCACCAGGAGCACAGGGAGGTGCCAACAAAAGAAGGAGCCTATGAAACCCACCTCCAAATCAAGCAATTAGCCCAAGAAAAAAACCAGTCTCAGCACTCCATTGCTCCTCTTACATGAACGGCCTGGTCACCCTATTCTGGTCCAGCCCATGCCCCCTCCACCCTATCCCGGACTGCCTGGGAATACCGGGTGCTGTAGGTTTTGCTTTCTTCTTGTCTTTCTTTCTTTCTTCCTTTCTTCCCTTCTCTCTCTCTTCTTTCTTTTTTCCTTTCTTTCTTTCCTTCTTTCTTTTCTTTCTCTCTTTCTTTCTTCTATCTTTCTTTCTTTCCTCTTTTTTTCTCTTTTTCTTTCTTTCATTCTTTCCATCTTTCTTTTCTTTTTTCTTTCTCTCTTTCTTTATTCTTTCTTTCCTTCTTTCTTTTCTTTCTCTCTTTCCTTATTTCTTCTTTCTTTAATTCTTTCTTTTCTCTCTTTCTTTCTTTTCTTTCTCTCTTTCTTTCCTTCCTTCTTTTTTCTTTCTTCTTTCTTTCCTTCTTTTGCTCTTTTCCTTCTTTCTTTCTTCCTTTCTTTCTCTCTCTCTTTCTTTCTCTTTCTTTTTTTTCTTTTTTTCTTTCTTTCTTTCTGTCTTTCTTTTCTTTCTTTCTTTCTTTCTCCTTTCTTTCTTTCTTTCCTTCTTTCTTTCTTTCTTTCTTTCTCCTTCCTTCCTTCCTTCCTCCTTCCTTCCTCCTTCCTTCCTTCCTTCCTTCTTCTTCCTTCCTTCCTTCCTTCTTTCTCTCTCTCTTTCTTTCTTTCTCTTTCTTCCAGACAAGTCTCACTCTATCACCCAGGCTGGAGTGCAGTGGCGATCTCGGCTCACTGCAAGCTCCGCCTCCAGGTTCACCATTCTCCTGCTCAGCCTCCCAAGCAGCTGGGACTACAGGCCACCACGCGGCTCATGTTTTGGTTTAGTAGAGATGGGTTTCGTGTTAGCCAGGCTGGTCTGGATCTCCTGACCTCGTGATCCACCTCGGCCTCCCAAAGTGCTGGGATTACAGGCGATCCATGGCCTGCTGTAGGCTTTGTGGCTTCCCTCCTTTCCCTACTCGCCATGCTTCCCAACCTCCCGGACTCTGTTCCCCTTTGTGCCCACCACACGCACAGCCAGGGACCTCCTCTGGGGGTCCGCCACCAAAAGCACCAGGCAGCAGCATCCCACACTTCCACCTCGCCGCCACCGCCGGGCCCCGGATCCATCCCTGGAGGCAGGGGCCGGACCCCAAAGGCGCAGGCGGGTTCCCTGCCGTTCGTGCTTCCCGTCCGCCAGCCCTTCATGAACTGGGAAGCGGGCAGGGCAGGGCCACACCAGCCAAGACCTCGCTCCAGAACAGGGGCCACTTTATCGGGGAAGGCCAGCCATCAGGAAAACAGTCCCCCAGGATTGCCACCACCAAACTGTAAACTCAGTCCGAGGACGCGCCGAGACAGGCCTCGGGCACCATGGGCACCCGGTTCCATGCTCCCACCAAATGGATGGGTGCACTCTGCAAATCAAGGGACCGCACCAGGGCACGGGAGGTGCCAACAAAAGGAGCCTATGAAACCCACCTCAAACAAGCAATTAATCCAAGACAAAACCGTCTCATTGCTCCTCTCGCATGGAGCCTGGCCACCCTGTTCTGGCCAGCCCCCACCACCCTATCCCGCCTGCTCAAAGGGCCCTGCCTACGGCGCTCTCCAGGCTCTATCGCTCTCCTATCTCCCTCTCTCTTCTGGGTTTGCCCTGCACCTCCTACTTCTGTTGCCTTCCTCTGTCTCTCTGTCTCTCTCTTTCTCTCTCTCTCTTTCTTTCTCTGTCTCTCTTCTCTCTCTCCTTCCCTGTTTCTCTCTGATGTGTCTCTCCCTCAGGTTTCAATCTCCATCCATCTCTTCCTTGCTTTCCTTCAAGCCGCTTTTGTGTGAGTGCATGTGTGTGTGTGTGTCTGTGTGTGTGCATGTGCCCGTGCGTGGGTTCCAACGCGTGTGCGCTCAGGCATGTCTGTGTGTGGGGCTGTGGATTTGCTCCTGGTGGTGGTGGGGTGTGACTGGGTTTCTCTCAGCCCCTCTTGCCGCTGATCAGGCTGTCAGCTCTAATGCCAGCCCGGGGGCAAACAGGGCCATCCCCCAACTTCCAACGCCCCACGCCATCTTGCTCCACTGCCAGCTCTTGGTCATGACAAGCAATCGTGATGGGGACATTGTAAGAAAAAAGCCACACACGGCTGGGCTAGCTGTTCACCCTTGGCCAGCCGTGATGGCTCTGGGTGGGTGGGGCATGAGGGGGCCTCTCAGGAGCTCCAGAGTAGCAAGAGATCCAAAAGAACACCTCTGTGACAGGGCAGAGTACTGGACGGTGTTTCAGGATCGTCGGCCCTGGGCCCTGACTCCTCCGAGCACTCCCCGTTCCTAGTGGGCCTGACGTGGTGAAGGCTCAGCAGCTCAGGAGCCAGGGGATTTCCACGTGCGAGCAGCTTGGGGGTTCCAATCTGAACCCGGAGTCCCCGGGCTGGCAGTGCTGGCTGGAAGCCAGCCAACATGACCGGGAAGGGTTCTTGGGGCAGCCAAGGGCCTCTGTGGGTGTGTACGGCCATACCACCCTGAAGGCACCTGATCTCGTCTGATCTCGGAAGCTTAGCAAGGTTGGGCCCATTTAGTACTTGGATGGGAGACCGCCTGGAAAAATCGGGCACTATAGGTTTTTTTTCTCTTTCATGTCTTTCTTTTCTACCTTCCTTACTTCCCTTCTGTTTCTCGCTCTCTTCTTTCTATCTTTCTTTCTTTTCTTTCTCTCTTTTATCTTTCTTTCTTCTTTCTTTCCTTCTTTCTTTCTTTTTTCTTTCTTTCTTTCTTTCTTTCTTTCTTTCTTTCTTTCTTTCTTTCCTTCTTTCTTTCTTTTCTTTCTTTCTTTCTTTCTTTCTTTCTCCTTTCCTTTCTTTCTTTTCTTTGTTTCTTTGTTTCTTTCTTTCTTGTTTCTTCTCTTCTTTCTTTCTTTCTATCCTTCTTTCTTTGCTTTCTTTCTCTCTTTCTTTATTTCGTCCTTCCTTCTGTAATTCCTTTCTTTCTTTCTTTCTTTCTTTCTTTCTTTCTTTCTTTCTTTCTTTCTTTCTTTCTTTCTTTCCTTCCTTCCTTCCTTCTTCCTTCTTCCTTCCTTCCTTCCTTCCTTCCTTCCTTCCTTCTTTCTTTCTCTCTCTCTCTCTCTCTCTCTCTCTCTCTCTCTCTCTCTCTCTCTCTCTCTTTCTTTCTTTCTTTCTTTCTTTCTTTCTTTCTTTCTTTCTTTCTTTCTTTCTTTCTTTCTTTCTTTCTTTCTTTCTTTCTTTCTTTTCTCTTCCAAATGGACTCCCACTCTGTCACCCAGGCTGGAGAGCAGTGACACGATCTCAGCTCGCTGCAAGCTCCGCCTGCTGGGTTCACGCCATTCTCCTACCTCAGCCTCTCGAGCAGCTGGGACTACAGGCACCTGCCACCATGCCCGGCTCAAGTTTTGTACCTTTAGTAGAGACGGGGTTTCACTGTGTAAGTCAGTCTTGTCTGGATTTCCTGACCTCGTGATCCACATGCCTTGGCCTCCCAAAGCCCTGGGATTACAGGTGTGATCCACCAGTCACGGCCTGCTGCAGGCTATTTTGGCTTTCCCCCTCACTCCCTTCCTCCTACTATCACCATGCTCCCCAAATTCCCCTGATTCTGCTCCCCCTTTATCCATGGAACGCACCCATGGAACGCCTTCTAGGGGTGTGCCAGCAAAGCACCACTGGGCAGCAGCATTCCACCGCTTCCAGCTATTCGCCACCCCACCAGGAGCCCGACTCCAGCCTGGGAGGGGAGGGGGCCAGAGCCAGAGGCACAGGCACGGGTGTTCTCGTTGTGAGAAAAAGGCCACACGCCGCTGGGCTACCTGTTCACCCTTGGCCAGCCCCGATAGCTCTGGTTGTGTGGGACAAGAGGGGGCCTTGCAGGAGCTCCTGAGCTGCCAAGGATCCAAAAGAATATGTCTGCAACAGGGCAGAGACATTCCAGGATCATTCCCTGGGCTGATGCCTCAGAGCACTCTTGTTGGTGGGCGGATGGTGGAAGCTCAGCAGCTACCCAAGAGGCTGTGGGTCTCTGGGGTCGATTCCCAGAGGCCCTCTCTATTCCTGGATACCAGCGGGCATGTCTGGGCAGGGCTCTTGTGGCAGCCAGGCGCCTTTGCCAGTGTCTAAGGCCATACCACCCTGAACCAGCAAGATCTCATCTGGTCTCGGAAGATATGCAGGGTTGGGCCTGGTTAGTACTTGGATGAGAGACTGCCTGGGAATACTGGGTGCTGTGGGCTTTTTTGCTTTCTTTCTTGTCTTTCTTTCTTTTCTACCTTCCTTTATTTCCTTCTCTCTCTCTCTTCTTTCTTTCTTTCCTTTCTTCCTCTCTTTCTTTCTTTCCTTCTTTCTTTTTTCCTTTTCTTTCTTTCTTCTTTCTCTCTGTTTCTTTCTTTCCTTCTTTCTTTTCTCTCTTTCTTTCTTCTCCTTCCTTCCTTCCCTCCCTCTCTCTTTCCTTCTTTCTTTTTCTTTCTTTCTTCTTTCTCTCTTTCTTTCCTTCCTTCCTTCCTTCCTTCCTTCCTTCCTTCCTTCCTTCCTTCCTTCCTTCCTTCCTTCCTTCCTTCTTTCCTTCCTTCCTTTCCTTTCCTTCCAGACGGAGTCTCGCTCTACCACCCAGGGCAGAGTGCAGTGGCAGGATCTCGGCTCATTGCAAGCTCCATCTCCCAGGTTCACACCATTCTCCTGCCTCGGCCTCCCGAGCAGCGGGGATTTAGACACTTGCACCCACCCCAGGCTCATGTTTTGTAGCTTTAGCAGAGATGGGGTTTCACCGTGTTAGCCAGGCTGGTCAGGATCTCTTCCTGCTCTAGTCTTTTGTGTTTTCCCCCCTTCCTCCTTTCCCCCTGCTGTTGCCATGCTTCCCAACCTCCCTGGACTCTGCTCCCACTTTGTCGCCCGCCTACATCCCCTCTGCAGCTGAGGACGTCCTCTTGGGGATCCACCCCAAAAGCAGAACCGGTCAGCAGCCTCCCAGTGCATCCACCTTGCTGCCGCCAATCCAGGAGCCCAGGTCCATCCCGGGAGGGCAGGGGGCAGAACCATAAATGCGCAGGGGCCTGTTCCCTATGGTTTGCACTGCCTTGCCGTTCCCAGAACGCTCAGGTGATTCAATGCACTCATTGGGCTCCGCTGCAACCTTCCAAACTGGAGGAAGGGGCAGGCAGGGGCAGCGGGTGCCACACACGCCAGTCAATATTTCTGCTCCGTAACACAGGAGCTGCTTTATGCGGGGGAAGAACATTGCTTTGCCACTCACCAGGAAAACAGTCCCTGTGCACCCAGATTCTATTGCCACCAACTTCGTGTAAATTCCAGGCCCGAGAACTTGCCAGAGACCCAGGCTTCGGGCACTGTGGGCACGTCCAATGCCATGACTTCTGCCAAATGGTCTGGTGCACTCTGCAAATCTAGGGGTCCAATGCACTGCACCAGGAGCACAGGGAGGTGCCAATATAGGAAGGAGCCTTAGAAACCCACCTCTAAAGCAAGCAATTAACCCAAGACCAAACCCATCTCAGCGCTCCATTGCTCCTCTTGCATGGACAGCCTGGTCACCCTGTTCTGGCCCAGACCATGGCCTCAACCCTAACCCAGCCTACTCAAAAGGGTCCTGCTTACCGGAGCAGCGTGCTCCCTCTCCAAAGCTCTATCGTTCTCACTCTCTAGCTTCCTCCACTTCTCTCCTCTGGGTTTGCCCCTGCAACTCGCGCTCCTTCTGTCGCCTTCCCTCTGTCTCTCTGTCTGTCTCCCTTTCTCCATTCCTCTCTCTTCCTCTGCCTCTCTGTCTCTTTCTCTCTCCCCCTCCCCTGTCTCTCTCGACTGATGTCTCTCTCTGTCCCTCAGTTTCAATCTCTCCATCCATCTCTTCCTTGCTCTCCTTCAAGCTGTTTGCATGTGCATGCATGTGTGTGTGTGTGCGTGTCTGTGCATGTTTGCGCATGTGTGTGGGTTCCCACGCATGAGTGCCCAGGTGGGTCTGTGTGTGTGGCTGTGGGTTTTCTCCTGATGGTGGTGGGGTGTGACTGGGTTTCTCTCAGCAACTCTCGCCGGGGATCAGGCTGCTGGCTCTAGTGCAAGCCTGGGGAAAAGCAGGGCCATTCACCAACCTCTATACCCCCATGCCTACTTGCCCACCGACCAGTTCTTGGTCAGGACAAGCGACCGTGGTGGGGGCATTGTGAGAAAAAAGCCACGTGGTTGGGCCGGCTGTTCACCCTTGCCCAGCCCTGATGGCTCTGAGTGGGTGGAGCAAGAGGCGGCCTCGCAGGAGCTCCTGAACGGCCTGGGATCCTAAAGAACATCTCCATGACAGGGCTGAGGAAGGGATGGGGTCCCAGGATTCAGGGGCCTGGGCCCTGATGCCTCGGAGCACTCCCTGTTCTGAACGGGCCTGACGTGGTGGAAGCTCGGGAGCTCAGGAGCAGAGGGAAGGCCGCGGGTGAGCGGCTCAGGGGTCCCGATTCGATCCCGGCTACCCCGGGCTGGCGGTGCAGGCTGGAAGCCATTGGGCATGGCTGAGCTGGGCTCTTGGGGCAGCCAGGTGCCTCTGCCAGCGTGTACGGCCATACCACCATGAACACGCCCGTTCTCATCTGATCTCGGTAGCTAAGCAGGATTGGTCCTAGTTAGTACTGGGATGGGAGACCACCTGGAAATATAGGATATTTTAGGCTTTTTTGCTTTCTTTCTTGTCTTTCTTTCTTTTCCACCTTCCTTTCCTCCCTTCTTTTCTTTCTTTCTTTCTTTCTTTCTTTCTTTCTTTCTTTCTTTCTTTCTTTCTTTCTTTCTCTTTCCTTCTTTCTTTCTTTCTTTCTTTCTTTCTCTTTCTTTCTTTCTCTCTCTCTCTCTTTCTCTTTCTCTCTCTCTTTCTTTCTCTTTCTTTCCTTCCTTCCTTCCTTCCTTCCTTCCTTCCTTCCTTCTTTCTTTCTTTCTTTCTTTCTTTCTCTTTCCTTCTTTCCTTCTTCCTTCCTTCCTTCTTTCCTTCTTTCTTTCCTTCTTTCTTTCTTTCTTTCTTTCTTTCTTTCTTTCTTCTTCTTTCTTCTTTCTTCTTTCTTTCTTCTTTCTTTCTTTCTTTCTTTCTTTCTTTCTTTCCTTCTTTCTTTCTTTCTTTCTTTCTTTCTTTCTTTCTTTCTTTCTTTCTTTCTTTCTTTCTTTCTTTCTTTCTTTCTTTCTTTCTTTCTTTCTTTCTTTCTTTCTTTCTTTCTTTCTTTCTTTCTTTCTTTCTTTCTTTCTTTCTTTCTTTCTTTCTTTCCTTTCTTCTTTTCCAAACAGAGTATCGCTCTGTCATCCAGGCTGGTGTGTCATGGCACGATCTCAGCTCACTGCAAGCTCTGCATCCCGGGTTCATGCCATTCTCCTGCCTCAGCCTCCTGAGCAACTGGGACTATAGGTGTCCTCCAACACGCCCAGCTCATGTATTGTAGTATTAGTGGAGATGGTGTTTCACCATGTTAGCCAGGCTGGTCTGGATCTCCTGACCTCGTGATCCACCCGCATCAGCCTCCCAAAGTGCTAGGATTACAGGCGTGATCCACCGTATGCTGTAGGCTTTTGTGGTTTCCCCCCTCCTACCCTTCCCCCTACTGTCGCCATGCTTCCCAGCCTCCCTGACTCTGCTCCCTCTTTATCGCCTGCCTAAACCCCCGCCACAGTCAGGAACATCCTCCTGGGGGGTCTGCCACCAAAGCACCACTGAGCAGCAGTATTCCATCGCTTCCACCTTGCCGCCGACCCGCCAGGAGCCCGTACAGGTGCGGGTTCCCTGCCATTCGCGGTGCCTTCCCGCTACCGGAATACCCAAGTGATTCAGTCCACTCATCGTTCGCCACCTTCCAAATTGGGGGAAGGGGAGGGCAGGGGCAGTGGGTTCCACACACGCTAGCCAGGACCTCCGCTCCAGAACACAGGGCTGCTTTATCTGGGGAAAGGACATTGCCTCGCCATACACTGGGAAGCAGTCCCTGTGCACCCAGATTCCCATTGCCTCCAACTTCGTGTAAACTCCAGTCCCGGGGACACACCAGAGACCCAGGCCTCAGTCCTAGTGGGCACACCCGGTGACACATCTCCTGCTAATTGGGCGGGCGCACTCTGCAAATCAATGTGACCACCGCACTGCACCAAGAGCACTGGGAGGTGCCAACAAAGGAAGGAGCCTATGAAACCCACCTCCAAAGGAAGCAATTAATCCAGGACAAAACCCATATCAGCACTCCGTTGCTCCTCTTGCATGGACTGCCTGTCCACCCTATTCTGGCCCAGTCCAAGCCCCTTCCAACATATCCTGGCCTGCTCAAAACGACCCTGCCTACCGGAGCAGGGTGCTCCCTCTCCAAGGCTCTATTGATTTCACTCTCTACCTCCCTGTACCTCTCTCTTCTGGGTTTGTCCCTGCACCTCGCGCTACTTCTGTCATCTTCCCTCTGTCTCTATGTCTCTCTCTCTTTCTCTGTCCCTCTCTCTTTCTCCACCTCTCTGTCTGTCTCTTTCCCTCTCCACCTCCCCTATGTCTCTCTCGATCACTGTATCTCTCCCTCCCTCGGTTTCAATCTCTCCATCCATCTCTTCCTTGATCTCCTTAAAGCCGTTTGTGTGTGTGTACTTGTGTGTGTGCGTGTGTGTGTGTGTGTGTGTGTTTGCGACGTGCATGCGATTTCTCATGTGTGTCTGTGTGTTTGGCTGTGGATTTGCTCCTGGTGGTGGTGGGGTGTGTCTGGATTTCTCTCAGCCCCTCCTGCTGGAGATCAGGCTGCCAGTTATAGTGCCATCCTGGGGCAAAGCAGGACCATACCCCAACCCCCAACCTCTTGCCCACCTGGCGCGTCTTCATCTTTACAAGCAACCGTGGTGGGGACGTTGTGAGAAAAAGGCCATGTGCGGCTAGGTGGCTGTTTGACCTTGGCCAGCTGTGACGGCTCTGGCTGGGTGGGACACGATGGGGCCTGACAGGAGCTCCTGAGTGGCCAGGGATCCAAAATAATAACTCCGTGACAGAGAGGAGGACCAGTCAGGGTCCCAGGATCGTGGGCCCTATGCCCTGATGCCTCAGAGCACTCCTTGTTCTGAGCAGACCCGACGTGGTGAAATCTCAGGAGCTCAGGAGCCAGAGGAAGGCCATGGGCGAGGGGCTCTGGGGTCCTGATACGATCCCAGTGGCCCCAGGCCAGCATTGGCAGCTGGAAGACCTCGGGCATGGCTGGGCCAGGCTCTTGGGGCAGCCAGGCACATCTGCTGGCATCTACGGCCACACCACACTGAACGTGCCTGATCTAGTCTGATCTCGGAAACTAAGCAGGGTCAGGAGTGGTTAGTACTTGCATGGGAGACTATATGGGAATACCGGGTGCTGTAGGCTTTTTTGCTTTCTTTCTTGTCTTTCTTTCTTTTGTACCTTCTTTTCTTTCCTTCTCTCTCTCTCTTCTTTCTTTTACTTTTTTCTTTCTCTCTTTCTCTTTCCTTCTTTCTTTCTTTCTTTTCTTTCTTTCTTTCTCTGTCTTTCTTTCTTTCTTTCCTTCTTTTTTCTTTCTTTTCTTTCTCTTTCTTCTTTCTTTCCTTCTTTCTTTCTTTTCTTTTCTTTCCTTCCTTCCTTCCTTCCTTCCTTCCTTCCTTCCTTCCTTCCTTCCTTCCTTCCTTCCTTCCTTCCTTCCTTCCTTTCTTTCTTTCTTTCTTTCTTTCTTTCTTTCTTTCTTTCTTTCTTTCTTTCTTTCTTTCTTTCTTTTCTTTCTTTGTTTCTTTCTTTCTTTCTTCTTTCTCTCTCTCTCTCTTTCTCTCTCTCTTTCTTTCTTTCTTTCTTTCTTTCTTTATTCCATTCTTTCCTTTCTCTCTTTCTTTCTCGGCTCATTTCAAGCTCCACCTCCCGGGTTCCTGCCCTTCCCCCTCTTCAACCTCCTGAGTGACTGGGACTAAAGGCGCCCATCCCCATGCCTGGTTAATTTTTAATTTTTAATAGATATTCTCCCACCTCGGCCTCCCAAAGTGCTGGGATTACAGGCATGAGCCATTATACCTAACCATCAGTGTTTTGTATGTCTTCTCACATGACCCACCTTTCCAGCCTGTTCTAGCCCATCCCAAACACACTCCACCGTATCCCAGCCTGCTGATAAGGGCCTTGTTTAGCTGAGAAAGTCTCTCCCTCTTCACACCTTTATCGCTCTTGGTCTCTAGCTCTCTCACCCTCACTTTTTCTCTTCTTTCCCCTCCACCTCATGGTTTTCTTGCCGCCTTCTCTCTCTATCTCTCTGTGTCTCACAGTCCCCGTTCGATGTCTTTCTCATCTCAGTTTCTCTCCCTCCCTCCATTTCTGTCTCTACATCTCCCTCTCACTTGCACTCCTTTAAGCTGTCTGTGGCTGTATTTTTCTGGGTTAGTGTTTTCCCCCGCACATGTACCTGTGAGTGTTCTTGTGTGGGGTGTGTTTGCTCATGGGGTTGGTGGGGGTGTGTCTGAGTGTGTCAGCCCTTCTTTCCCAGAATCAGGCTGGTGGTTCTAGTGCCAGAGTGTTCAAAGAAGGGCCCCATGCCCTCTTGCCCAAGGGCCAGTTCCTCATTGTGGTAAATGAAGGTAGTGAGGGTGTTGTGAGAAAAATGTTCCATGTGGCTGGGCAGGCTATTTGCCCCTGCCCAGCCCTGACAGATCTGGCTCGGTGTGGTTGGAGGAGTTCTTGTAGAAGGGGCTGCGAGGAATGAAAGACAGTATTTCCACTCCAAGGCTGAGAACCGGAAGAAATCCTGGGATCGTGGGCACTGGGCACTGCTGTGTTGGAGCCCACCAAGTTTTGAGTGGTCCTGATATGCTGGAAGTTTGATAGCATGGGAGCCAGGGGAAAGCTGCAGATGAGAAGCTCTGGGGTACCCAACTGAGTCCCTTGGCACGAGCTTGGCAATGTTGGCTGAAATCTTGTGGGCATAGCAGAGCCTGGCTCTTGGGGCAGTCAGATGCCTCTCCCAGTGTCTGACATGCCACTCTGAAGGTGCCTGATATCCTCTGATCTTGGAGCTAACAGTGTCAGGCCTGGTTGGTACCTCGGAATACAGTGTTCTGTAGGAGTTTTTTTTTTTTTTGGCTTTTCAGCTCCTCCCTTACCCCTATTGTGGCCATATTTCCCAACAGCTCCACGAGTCTGCTCCTGCTTTTGTGCTCACCTGTGCCCCCCCGCAACCTGGGACCTCCTCCTGGGAGTCTGCCACTGCGACGTCACCAGGTAGAAACATTACATTGCATTTGCCACACCATTGCCCTACCAGGAGTCTGGCTCCAATTTGTTGTTTGCCTGGCCTGTCCTGACAGCTTTGGGTGGGTGGGGCGAAAGGGTGCCATGCAGGAGGGGTGGCAAGGGATCCAAATCAATACCTCAGCAGCAAGACTGAGGACAAGAGAACATCCCAGAACCGTGGGCCCTGAGCCCTGGCACCTCAGAGCACAGCCTGTTCTGAGTGAGCCCGATGCAGTGGAAGCTCGGGAGCTCAAAAGCCAGGGGAAGGATGTGGGTGAGCAGTTCAGTGGTCTCTTATTTTAGTCCCACCACCCCAGTCTGGTGGTGACTGCTGGAACCAGGCAGGTGTGACTGGGCTGAGCTCTTGGGGCTGCCAGGCAACTCTGCTCGTGTCTATGGCCATACCACATTGAATGCGTCAGATTTCGTGTGATCTCAGAATCTAAGCAGGGTTGGGCCTGGTTAGTACTTGGATGGGAGACCACCTGGAACACTGGATGCTCTAGGCTTGTGGTTTTTTTTTTTTTTTTTTGGTTTCTTTGCTCCCTCCATTCTCCCTATCTTTCTCATGCTTCCCAACTGCTGCCTAACTTTGCTTTCCTTTTAAGCCCCCCTCATTGGCCCCTTCCAAAGCCCTGAACCTCCTCCTGGGAGCCTGCCCCTGCATTGCCAAAGGATAGCACCATCCCAGCACTTCTGTCCCAACACCATCCCTCCAAGAGCCAGGCTACTGCTGGGGCAGGCCAGAACTTGACAAGCAAATTTGCAGACCCATGTTATTTGCTTTCAGAGGTGTCTTCCCACTCCCAGAATGGCCAAGCAATTCAATTTACTAATTGAACACTGCTGCAGCAGTCTACACCATGGGAAAGAGAGGGCAGGGGAAGTAGTTACCACACAGGCCAGCTTAGAAGCCTGGTCCACAACACAGAAGCTGCTCATCCGTGGAAAGGACATTGCTTGCCCACTCATGTGGATAACAGTCCATTTGCACCCATATTTCCATTGTTACTGTGTGTAAACTGCAGTCCTGAGCACACAAGCGAGGTCCTGGCATGCTTGGGTACACTAGGTGCAGTAGGCTTTTTCCTCTGGCTTTCCCATTCCCTACCCTATTCACCCTATTTTCACCAAGTTTCCCACTACCCCCTGGGTGACCAAACCACAGATGGGGACCTCTTCCTGGGAGTCCGCCCTACCAGCACAGGCAGGCAGCAGCATTCCACCACTTCTGCTTCACTACTGCCCCCCCAGGAGTCTGGCTCCAGCCTGGGCAGGCCAGCGCAATATCCCAAAGGCAGGGCCATATCCCAAAGGCACAGATGCATGTTTCCTGACATCTGGGGTATCTTCCTTCTCTCAGAATGCCCATGCTATCCAATATATTCATAAGGAATCACTGCCACAGTCCTAACTGGGAGAAAACACAGGCAGGAGCAGTGGGTTCCAAAGACACCAGACAGTATCTCCACTCCAGAATGCAGGGTCTGCTCATCTGGGGGAGGAACATTGATCTCAGTCAACAGGAAAACTGTCCCTGTCCACCCAAATTACCACTGCCACCAATGAGTAAACTCCAGTCCCAAGGACATGAGAGTGACACAGCCCTCAGGCACCATGGGCAGGCTCAGAGCATGTTCTTGCCAGATGGGTGGGTAAACTCTGAAAACCTCAAGGCCCATGGCACTAACAGCATAGGTTGGAGTCAACTAATGAAGGACCCTACGAAACCTGCCCCCAAAACAACCAACCAATACAAGAAAAACACCTCTCAGGGCTTTGTCTTTCTGCATGGGCCACACAGCCACCATGTTCTGGGCCAGTCCAAGCATCCTCCACATTCTCCCAGACTGTTCATTGGGTTCATGCCAACCAGAGCAGGACACTACAAATTTAAGTCTCTCTAGGTCCCTCACCCTTACTATTTCTCTTCTTTCCCCTCAACTTCGCACTCTTTCTTCTGATTCGACACACTACTTTTGTAGAATCTGCGATGGGATATGTGGGAGCCCATTGAGGCCTATGGTGAATTCCAAATATCCCCATATATAAACTAGAAAGAAGTTAAACCATTGTTTTGATTCAGCCTGTTGGAAACACTCTTTTTGTAGAATCTGGGTAGGAACATTTGAGAGCACTTTGAGACCTATAGGGAAGAAGCAAATATCCTCAGATAAAACCAAAAAGAAGCTTTTTGTGAAACCACTTTGCCATGCGTTGATCCATCTCACAGTGTTTGATTCAGCAGAGGGAAAATTCTCTTTGTGAGAATCTGACAAGAGAAAATTGGGCGGGAGTCCATGGGAACCTGCCGTTAAAAATCTAATATCAGCAGATAAAAACTAGATAGAAACTGTGAAACAGCTTTTGATGCTTGAATTCATCTCACAGAGTTGGAATTTTACTTTCTTTAAACAGGTTGGAAACATTTTTGTAGAATCTGCAAAGGGAAATTTGGAAGCCTATGGTGGCCTATAGTGAAAAACAGTATATCCCCTGATAAAAACTGGAAAGAAGAAATCTGTGAGACTGCGTGGCAATATGTGTACTCATCTCACAAAATTAAACTTTTCTTTTGATTCAGCAGGTTGTAGAATCTTCCAAAGGATATCTGGGAGCCCACAGAGGCCTGTAGAAAATAACTACATATCCCCATATAAAAACTAGAGAGAACCGGTATGTAAAATCAATTTTCAATGTGTGGATTCATCTCACAAAGTTAACCACTTCTTTTGATTAAGCAGGTTTGAAACACTTTTTCTGTAAAATCTGTAGAGGGACATTTGGGAGCCCTTTGAGCCCTATAATGGAAAATCAAATATTCCCAGCTCAAACTAGAAAGAATGTGTCTGTTAGACCCCTTTCAAAGTGCAGATTCATTTCACAGAGATAAAGTTTTCTTTAATAAGGCTGAAAACACTTTTTGGGAACATCTATTAACGTATATTTCGAATCCTTTCAGAGCCTATAGTGAAAAGCTGTGTATCCCCAGATAAAAATTAGAAAGAAGCTATCTCTGAAACCACTCTGCAATGTGTGGATTCATCTTAGCAGGTTGGAAACATTTTGTAGAAACTATGATGGGATATTTTGGAGTCCATAGAGGCCAAAGGGGGAAAAAAATCCAAAGAAGAAAACAAAAAAGAAGCATCTGTTAAGCCTCTTTCCAATTTGTGGATTTATCTCACAGAATGAACTCAACATTTCTTTTGATTAAGCAGGTAGAAGACACTCTTTTTGTAGAATCTGTGAAGGTGCGGTTGGGAGCACAATGAGGTCAATAGTGAAAAATTGAATACCACAGGTAAAACTAGAAAGAATCTTATCTTTGAAACTGCTTTGCAATGTGTGGATTCACCATCACAGAATTAAACCTTTATTATAATTCAGCAGATTGGAGACACTGTTTCCGTAGAAAGTGCAGAGAGACATTTGGGAGCCCTATAGTGGAAAACTGAATAGCCACAGGTTAAAAAGTAGAAAGAGGCAGAAGTTATCTGTGAAATGGGTTTGTGATATGTGTCTTCATGTCACTGAGGCAAATCCTTCTTTGGATTCAGCAGGTTTCGAACACTTTTTGTACAATCTGCAAAATTATAAGGAAGTCCTTTGAGGTCTGCAGTGAAAAACTTAATATCTCTGGATTAAAACTGGAAATAGGCCAGGCACGGTGGCTCAAGCCTGTAATCCCAGCACTTTGGGAGGCTGAGATTGGTGGATCACGAGGTCAGGAGATCGAGACCATCCTGCCTAACATGGTGAAACCCCATCTCTACTAAAAAATACAAAAAACTAGCCGGGCGAGGTAGCGGGTGCCTATAGTCACAGCTACATGGGAGGCTGAGGCAGGAGAATGGCATAAACCTGGGACGCAGAGCTTGCAGTGAGCTGAGATCTGGCCACTACACTCCAGTCTGGGTGACAGAGCAAGACTCTGTCTCAAAACAAACAAACAAACAAACAAACAAACAAACAAAAAACTAGAAATTATCTAGGAAACTGCTTTGCAATTTGTAAATTTATCTGAGTTCCACATTTCTTTAGATCCAGCATACTGAAAACACTTTTTTTGTAGAATCTACTTAAGAATTTTTGGGAACATATTTTGTCTCCTAAGTAATGATTTTCCCAGGAATAAACCAGAAAGAAGTTATCTGTGACATGTAGATTCTTCTCAGAAAGCTAAAACATCCTTTTGATTAAGCATGTTTAAAATAGTCTTTTGGTAATATCTGCAAAGGAGCACTTTTAACTGCATTGTTACTAATAGTGGAAAACAGACTATCCCCAGATAAAAGTTGGAAAGAAGCTGCTGTGAATAGTGCCGAATAAACATTCGTGTGTTATTGTGTTAATAGCAGAGTGATTTATAATGCTTTTGGTATATACCAAGTAATGGGATGGCCGGGTCAAGAGGGATTTCTAGTTGTAGATCCTTGAGGGATCACAAAGACTTGGAATCAACCCAGTGTCCATCAGAGACAGACTATTAAGAAAATGTGGCATATATACACCATGGAATAATCTGCAGACATAAAAATTTATGAGTTTGTGTCCTTTGTAGGGACATGGATGCAGCTGGGAAATAGTATTGTCAGCAAACTACCACAAGAACAGAAAACCAAACGTTTCTTTTGATTCAGCAGTTTGGAAACACTGTTTTTGTATAATCTGTTTGGGAAAATTTGGGAGCCCCTTTGTGGACTACAGTGAAAAAGAGAACATCCTCATATGAAAGCTAGAAAGAAGCTATCCATGAAACATTTTTCAATGTGTGGCTTCATCTCACAGAGTTGAAACTTAGTTTTCAATTCTTCCTGTGGGAAACACTCTTTTAGTAGAATCTCCAAAGAGACATTTTGGAGCACCTTGAGGCTTAGAGTGAAAATGGAAAAGGCCCAGATAAAAACTAGAAAGAAGCTGTCTGTGAAATCACATTAAGTCACGTGGATTTATTTCACAGAGTTAAAACTTTCCTTTGATTCAGTGTGTTAGAAACACTGTTTTTTTTGAGTCTGTGAAGGGATATTTGGGAGCCCCTTCAACCCTATGGAGGAAAACAGTATATCCGCAGACAGGAACCACAAAGAAGCTATCTGTGAAACTATATTACAACATGTTGATTCAGCTCACGGAGTTCAATCTTTATTTTTATTCAACACTTTGGAAACACCTTTTTTGTAGGATCTGAGAAAAGATATTCAGGAGTCCCCTAGGGTCTGTAGTGGAAAATTAAATATCCCCCAATAAAAACTAGAAAGAAACTATCTAGAAGGCTGCATTGCTGTTATTGGCTTCATGTCACAGGGTAAAATCCTTCTTTTGGTTCAGCAAGTTGGCAACACTCTTTTTTTAGAATCTGCGTAAAACACTTTAGAACCCATTGAGACCTATAGAGAAAATTGAATATCCTCACATTAACAACTAAAAAGACTCTACCTTAAAACCATTTTCAAAGGTGAGGATTCATCTCACAGAGTTAAACAGATTTTTTTTTTTAATTATCAGGTTTGGAGTACCATTTGGAGACTCTACGAAGACATAATTTGAAGTCCATTGAGGCCTATACTGAAAATATTTTATCCCCAGATAAAACCACAAAGAAGCTATCTGTGAAACTATATTACAACATGTTGATTCAGCTCACGGAGTTCAATCTTTATTTTTATTCAACACTTTGGAAACACCTTTTTTGTAGGATCTGAGAAAAGATATTCAGGAGTCCCCTAGGGTCTGTAGTGGAAAATTAAATATCCCCCAATAAAAACTAGAAAGAAACTATCTAGAAGGCTGCATTGCTGTTATTGGCTTCATGTCACAGGGTAAAATCCTTCTTTTGGTTCAGCAAGTTGGCAACACTCTTTTTTTAGAATCTGCGTAAAACACTTTAGAACCCATTGAGACCTATAGAGAAAATTCGAATATCCTCACATTAACAACTAAAAAGACTCTACCTTAAAAACCATTTTCAAAGGTGAGGATTCATCTCACAGAGTTAAACAGATTTTTTTTTTTAATTATCAGGTTTGGAGTACCATTTTGGAGACTCTACGAAGACATAATTTGAAGTCCATTGAGGCCTATACTGAAAATATTTTATCCCCAGATAAAACCAGAAAGAAGCTATCTGTGAAACTGAAACTCCTTTGCAATTTGTGGGTTATTCACACAGTTAAATATTTCTTTTGATTCAGCCTTTTGAAAACATTGTTTTTGTGCAATTTGCGGAGGGACATTTTGGAGCCAATTGAGGCATACAGTTAAAAATGACGTATTCCCCGAGAATACTAGAAAGAAAATATCTGTGAAACCACTTTGCAATGTGTTGATTCCCCTCACAGAGTTCAACATTTCTTTTGATTCAGCAGGTTGAAAACCCTCTTTTTATTGAAGCTGTGAAGTGATATTTTGCAGTGAATTGACATCTATAGTGAAGAATATAGTATCCACAGATAAGAACTACAAACAAGCTCTTTGAGAAAATATTTGTGATGTCTGTATTCATCTCCCAGTGATAAACCTATCTTTTTTTTCAGCAGGTTGGAAACACTCATTTTGGAGAATCTGTGAGGAGACATTTCAAAGCCCTTTGATGCCTATAGTGCAAAAACAAATATCCCAGAAGAAAGTAGAAAGAAGCTATTTGTGAAAATGCTTTGCCATTTTTGGATTTATCTCACAGAGTTAAACTTTTTTTAACTTCAGCAGTTGGAAACACTTTTTGTAGAATCTGCAAAGGGGCATTTGGGAGTTTATTAAGGCATTTAGTGAAAAACCAAATGTCCCCACATAAAAGTTAAAGAATCTGTGAAACCAGTTTGCAATTTGTGGATTCATCTTACAGAGTTAAACCTTTTTATTGTTTCAGCAGGTTGGTAACACTGTTTTTGTAGAATCTGTGAAGGGGCATTTGGAGTACTTTGAGGCCTAAGGGAAAACAGTATAACCCATGATAAAATCTAGAAAGAAAAAAAATCTGTGAAACCACTTTGGAATATGTGGATTGATGTCACAGAGTTAAATGTTTCTTTTGATTCAGCAGGGTGGAAACACAGTTTGGAAGGCATATTTGGGAGCACCATTAGGTCTGTAGGAAAAAAATCCCCATATAAAATCTAGAAAAATCTATCTGTGAAACCGCTTTGCAAACTGTGCATGCATTTCACAGAGTTCAAACTTTCTTTTGTTTCAGCACATTGTTAACGATATTTTTGAATAACCTGTGAATGGATAATTGGGAACCCAATGAGGCTTATATTGAAATTCAAAATAACCTCAGATAAACACTAGGAAAAACCGATTTGTGAAACTCATTTGTGATATGTGTGATCATCTGACAGAGATAAGCTTTTCTTTTGATTATGCAGGTTGGAATCATCTTTTTGTGGAATGTGTGAAGAGACATTTTGGAACCCCTTGAGACCTATAGTGAAAAACGGAATATCCTCAGACAAAAACTGTAAAGAAGCTATCAGTGAAACCGCGTTGTGATGTGCGGATTCTTCTAACAGAGTTAAACTTTTTTTGATTCAGCAGTTTAAAAACACTGTTTTCTAGAATTTGTGAAAGGACATTATAACGGCCATTGATGCTGATAGTTAAAAATTTAATAGCCAGAGAAAAAAACTAGGAAGAAGTTACCTGTGTAACCACCTTGTGATGTATGTTCATCTCACAGAGTTAAAACTTTCTCTCGATTCAACAGTTGGGAAGTCCTTTTGCAGAATCTCTGTAGGGATATTTGGGAGCCTACTGAGGTCTATAGGAAAATAATAATATCCCCAGATAAAACTAGAAAGAATCTATCTGTGAAACCACTTTGGAATATGTGGATTGATGTCACAGAGTTAAATGTTTCTTTTGATTCAGCAGGGTGGAAACACAGTTTGGAAGGCATATTTGGGAGCACCATTAGGTCTGTAGGAAAAAAAATCCCCATATAAAATCTAGAAAAAAATCTATCTGTGAAACCGCTTTGCAAACTGTGCATGCATTTCACAGAGTTCAAACTTTCTTTTGTTTCAGCACATTGTTAACGATATTTTTGAATAACCTGTGAATGGATAATTGGGAACCCAATGAGGCTTATATTGAAATTCAAAATAACCTCAGATAAACACTAGGAAAAACCGATTTGTGAAACTCATTTGTGATATGTGATCATCTGACAGAGATAGCTTTTCTTTTGATTATGCAGGTTGGAATCATCTTTTGTGGAATGTGTGAAGAGACATTTTGGAACCCCTTGAGACCTATAGTGAAAAACGGAATATCCTCAGACAAAAACTGTAAAGAAGCTATCAGTGAAACCGCGTTGTGATGTGCGGATTCTTCTAACAGAGTTAAACTTTTTTTGATTCAGCAGTTTAAAAACACTGTTTTCTAGAATTTGTGAAAGGACATTATAACGGCCATTGATGCTGATAGTTAAAAATTTAATAGCCAGAGAAAAAAACTAGGAAGAAGTTACCTGTGTAACCACCTTGTGATGTATGTTCATCTCACAGAGTTAAAACTTTCTCTCGATTCAACAGTTGGGAAGTCCTTTTTGCAGAATCTCTGTAGGGATATTTGGGAGCCTACTGAGGTCTATAGGAAAATAATAATATCCCCAGATAAAAACTAGAAAGAATCTATCTGTAAAACCACTTTGCAGTATGTGGAGTCATCTCACAGGGTTAAATCTTCCTTTCGATTCAGCAGTCTGAAAACACTCTGTAAAATCTGAGAAGGGACATTTTGTAAGACATGCGGTCTTCTAGTGAAAAAACAAATATCCTTTATAAAAATTAGAAAGAAGCTATCTGTGAGCGCTGTGTGTTTGTTGGATTCATCTGAGTGAGATAAAACTCTCTGTTGTTTCTGTATTCTGCAGGTGGAAAGCACTCTTTTTCTAGAACCTGAGTAGGGATATTTGGCTTCCATTGATACTGATAGTTAAAAACAGAATATGCATAGATAAAACCTAGAAAGAAGATATCTGTGTAACAGCTTTGTGAAATGTGGATACATGTCACAGATTTCAACGTTTCCTTTGATTTAGCGTGTTGGAAACACTGTTTTTGTAGTCTTTGAAGGGTCTTTTGGAGGCAATGTAGGCATATACAAAAAGAATTCAATATCCAAGGATAAAAACTATAAAGAAACTCTCCGTGAAACCGATTTGCAAAGTGTTGATTCACCTTACAGAGTTGAACTTTTCTGTGTTGCAGCAGGTTGGAAAACCTCTTTTTGCAGTGAATGTAAAGGGATATTTAGGAGCCCATTGAGGCCTAACCTGAAAAACGGAGTAACCCCAGATAAAAACTAGAAAGAAACTATCTTTGAAACCGTTTTGTGATGTGTGAATTCATCTCAGAGAGGTAAACTTTGTGTTGATTCAGCATGGTGGCAACGTTCTTTTCTTTATTATTATACTGGGCACATGTTCACAACGCACAGGTTTGTTACATATGTACATGTGTGCCATGTTGGTGTGTTGCATCCATTAACCCATCATTTGCATTAGGTATATATCCTAATGCTATCCTTGCCCCCTCTACCCACCCCATGACAGGGCCTTTTGTGTGATGTTCCGCTTCCTGTCTCTGAGTGTTCTATTGTTCCATTCTCACTTATGAGTGAGAACACGTGGTGTTTGCTTTTTCCTCTTTGCGATAGATTGCTGAGGTGATGGTTTCCATATGTTGTCAGTTTTTAAAGGAGATGTGGTGCTGAGAAGAATGTATATTCTGAGAAGTGAGAATAAGTGAGATGTGGTGCTGAGGAGAATGTATATTCTGAGAAGTGAGAATAAGTGAGATGTGGTGCTGAGAAGAATGTATATTCTGTTGACTTGGGGTCAAAAATTTTGTGGATGTCTATTAAGTCCACTAGGTGCAGAGCTGAGTTCAATTCCTGAATGTCCTTGTTAACTTTCTGTCTCATTGATTTGTCTAATATTGACAGTGGGGTGTTAAACGCTCCCATTATTATTGTGTGGGAGTGTAAGTCTCTTTTTAAGTCTCTAAGGACTTACTTTATGAATCTGGGTGCTCCTCTATTGGGTGCATTTAGATTTGGGATAATTAGCCCATCTCGTTGAACTGTTTCCTTTACCATTATGTAATGACCTTCTTTGTCCCTTTTTAATTTTATTGGTTTAAGATCTGTTTTATCAGACACTGGGATTGCAACCTCTGCCTTCTTTTGTTTTCTATTTGCTTGATAGGTCTTCCTCCATCGCTTTGTTTTGAGCCTGTGTGTGTCTCTGCTCGTGAGATGGGTGTTCTGTATACAGCACGTAGATGGGTCTTAACTGTTTATCCAATTTGCCAGTCTGTGACTTTTAATTGGAAATTAGGGTGGAATATTGGCCCCTACTGTTTTCTCGCTTGTAGATTTTCTGCCAAGAGATCCGTGGTTAGTCTGATGGGCTTCCCTTTGTGGGTACCCCGACCTTTCTCTCTGGCTGCCCTCAACATTTTTTCTTTCTTTACATCTTCGTTGAATCTGACAATTATGTGTCTTGGAGTTGCTCCTCTGGTGGAGAATCTTTGTGGTGCCCTCTGTATTTCCTGAATGTGAATTTTGGATTGCCTTGGTAGGTTGGGGAAGTTCTCCTGGATAATACCCTACACAGTGTTTTCCAACCTGGTTCCATGCTCCCCATCACTTACAGGTATACCAATGAGACGTTGATTTGTTCTTTTCACATAGTTTTATATTTCTTAGAGTGTTTGTTCATTTCTTTTTACTCTTTTTTTCTCTAAACTTCTCACTTCATTTCATATATTTGATCTTCAATCACTGATACCCTTTCTTCCAGTTGATCGAGTCAGTTACAGAAACTTCTGCATTAGTCTTGTTTTCAGTACCATCAGGTCATTTAAGGACTTCTCTACGGTGGTTGTTCTAGTTTTCCATTCTTCTAATTTTTTTCAATGTTTTTGTCTTCTTTGCGATGATTCTGAACTTCCTCCTTTAGTTCGGATGTTTCATCTGCTGAAGACTTTCACTCTCAATGCCTCAAAGCCATTCTCTATCAAGCTTTGTTCCATTGTTGGTGAGGAGCTGCCTTCCTTTGGAGGGGGAGAGGTGCTCTGATTTTTAGAACTTTCAGGTTTTCTGCTATTTTTTTCCCCATCTTAGTTGTTTTACCTACCTTTGGTCTTTGATGATTCTGATGTACAGATGGGATTTTGGTGTGTATATCTTTTCCGTTTGCTCTTTTTCCTTCTAACATTCAGGACCCTCAGTTGCAGGTCTCAGAGTTTTCTAGAAGTCCACTCCAGACTCTGTTTTTCTGGGTATCAGCAGCCGAGGCTGCAGGATAGAGAATATTGCTGAACAGCAAACGGCAAGATTCTTTTTGTAGAAATGGTGAACAGATATTTTGGAAAGCATTGGGGTCTATAGCGGAAAACCGAATCTCCTTAAAGAAAAACTGGAAAGAAATCTGGAAACCACTCTGCAATTTGTGGATTCACCTAACAGAAATAAACCTTTCTTTTGCTTCAGTAGGTTGGAAACACTTTTTTATAGAAAATGTGAAGTGACATATTGAAGCCCATTGTGACCAACAGTCAAAAACAGAATATCTCCTGATAAAATCTAGAAAGAAACAATTTGTGAATCTGCTTTGTGACCAGTTGTTTCATTTTACAGACAAACCGTTATTTGAATCAGCATGTTGGAAACTTTTTTTGTAGGTCGTGGCGAAGAATATTTGGTAGCCCACTGACCTAGTCAAAAACTGAATATCATGAAAAACTGGAAGGAAGCTATCTGTGAAACTACTTTTTGATATGTCCATTCATCTCAATCTATTCTTTTGATTCAGCATTTGGAAACACCCTTTTTAAACTTTCTGCAAAGAAGTATTTCTTAAGAAACATTTAACTCTATGAGATAAAGCCACACATTGGAAAGAAGTTTCACCAATAATTTCTTTATCTTTTTTATCTTGGGACTTCAATTTTTCCCAAAGTCCTAACAGGGCTCTCAAATGTCCCTTCAAAGATTCTACAATAAGTGTGTTTCCAACCTGTTGAATAAAAAGAAAAGTTTTACTCAGTGAAATCAATCCACACAACACAAAGCATTTCACTGGTAGCTTCTTTCTAGTTTTTATCAGGGCACATTTTTTCACCATAGGCTACAAGGGACTCTAGTATGTCTTTCACAGATTCTACAGAAACAGTGCTTCCAGTCTGCTGAATCAAAAAATAATTTTACCTCTGTGAGATGAATGCACATAAAACAAAGCAGTTTCACAGACAGTTCCTCTCTATTTTTTATCTGGGAATATTTTGTTTTGCACCATAGACCTCTAGCGGCTCCCACATATCCTTTAGCAGGTATGACAAAGGAGTGTTTCCAAGCTAATTAATCAAAAGAAAGGTTTAACTCTGTGAGATGATTCCATGCATCACAACTTGCTTTCACAGACAACTTCTCTCCAGAATTTATATATGCATATTCTGGTTTTCACTGTAGGCAACAATGGGATCCCAAATGTCCCTTGTTAGTTTCTAAGAAAAGTGTTTATAACCTGCTGAATAAAAGAAAGCATTAACTCTGTGGGATGAATCCACAAATTGCACAGTGGTTTCACAATTCCTTCTAGTTTTTATCCAAGGATATTCAGTTTTTCACTCTAGGCCCCAATGGGCTTCAAATGGTCCCTTCCCAGGTCTAAAATAAATGTTTTTTGTAAACTTATGAATCAAAAGTTTACTTTTGTTAGGTATATCCGTGCATCAAAAAGCAGTTTCTTGTTTTAACCTGGAGATATTCATATTATCACTAAAGGCCAAAATGGGTTCCAAAATTTCCCATTGCAGACACTACAGATAGAATGTTTCCAACATTCTGAACAGAAAGAAAGGTTTAACTCTGTAAGATGAATCCACATATCACAAAGCTGTTTCACAGATAGATTCTTTCTAGTTTTTATCTGGTGCTATTACATTGTTCACTGTATTCTTCAAAGGGCTTCCAAGTTTTCTTTTGCAAATTATACAAAAATAGTATTTACACCCTGCTAAATGAAAAGAAAGTTTTACTTTTGTTAGATGAAGCCACACAGACCCAAGAGCTTACCCAGCTAGCTTCTTTCTGGTTTTTATCCATGCATGTTCTGTTCTTTTGATAGGTCTCACTGGGCTCCCAAATTTCCCTTCACAGAGTGTACCAAAAGAGTGCATCCAATCTGTTGAATGAAAATAAATGTTTCACTGTGTAACAGAAACCCACACATCACAAAGCAGTTTCACAGATAGCTTTTATGTGGTTTTCATCAAGTGATTTTCAGTTTTCTCTTAGAAACCTCAATGGGCTCTAAAATGTCCCTCACATATGCTACAAAAACAGTCTTTTCATTTTCTGAATCAAAAGAGAGTTTGAACTAAGTGAATTGAATTCAGACAGAACTATGTAGTTTCATACATAGATTGTCTGTGGCTTTTGCATGGAATATTTTGTTTTTCACTATAGGCTTCAACTGGCATCCGTATGTCCCTACACAGACTCATAAAAAGAGTGTTTCCTATCTGCTGAATAAAAATTTACTCTGTGAGTTGAATATATACATCAAAAAGCAGTTTCACAACTAGTTTCTTCCTTGTTTTATCCGGGGATATTTACATTATCATCGTAAGTTCTGTAAAGGTCTCTTTGCAGTTTCTCCAAAGGATCGTTACAACTTACCCAAACATCACAAAGCAGTTTCACAGATATGCTTTTTCTAGTTTTTTTTTTTTTCTGCGAATATTTAGTTTTTCACTATAGGCCTGAATGGGCTCCTGTATGTCCCATTGTGGATCCTGCAAAAAGACGGCTTCTGCGCTGCTGAATGAAAGGAAAAGTTATCTTTTTGAGATAAATCCACTTATTGCAAATTGATATAACATTTTCCTTCTTTCTAGACTGAATCAAGGGATAGTCAGTTTTTCCTTATAGGTCTTAACGGTCTTATAGTGTCTCAAACCTGCTCCTTTGCAGATTTTACAAAAAGTGTGTCTCCAACCTACTGAATCAAAAGAAAAATTTAAATCTTTGAGATGAATCCACACATAGCAAAGCAGTTTCACAGATAGCTTCTTTCTATTTTTTATTTGTGTACATTCTTTTTCACTATAAGCTGATATGGGCACCCAAATATAACTTCAGAGATTCTACAAAAAGCGTATGTCCAACCTGCTGAGTCAAAAAAGTTTAATTCTGTGAAAGAAATCAACACATTGCAAACAATTTCAGATACCTTCTTTGTAGTTTTTAACTGGGGATATTCCTTTTTTCCCTATGTGCCACAATGGGCTCTAAGTGTCCTTTCACAGATTCTATAAAAAGATTCTTTCTAACATGCTGAATTAAAAGAAACATGTAGCACTGTGAGATGGATTCACTCATCTCAAAGCAGTTTCACAGATCGGTTCTTTCTGGTTTTTATCTGAGGCTACATTGTTGTTCACTTTAGGCCTCAATGGCTTCCACTATGTCCTTTTGCAGATATTACAAGAGAGTGTTTCCAACCAAATAAATCAAGAAAAACCTTTAACCCGGTGAGGTGAATTCACGTATACCAAAGTGGTTCCACAGAGAGCTTCTTTCTAGTACTTACTTATGGATACTTTGTTTTCCACTGCAGGCCTAAAGAGCCTCCAAAATGGCCCCTCGCAGATTCTGAAAAAGAGCGTTACCAACCTGTTGAATCAAAAGAAATGTTTAACTCTGTGATATGAAAGCACATATCACAAAGCAAATTCACAGATATTTATTTCAAGATTTTAACTGGACATACTTTTTTTGCATATAATCCTCAATGTGTTCACAGATTTAATTTCACAAATTCTAAAAAAGAATTTCCCAAAGTACTGAATCAAAAGAAAATTTTCACTCTGTGAGATGAATCCACACATTGCAAAGCAGTTTTGCTGATAGCTTCTTTGTAGTTTTCATCTGTGGATAGACGGTTTTTATCCTGCAGGTTTCAATGGGCTCAGAAATGTCCAGGGTCGATTAGAGAAATAATTCCTTTCCAACAAGCTGAGTCAAATGAAATTAAATTCTGGGAGATGTAGCCACACATTGGAAAGTGATTTCACAGTTTCTTTCTAGTTTTTATCCGAGGATATTCGGTTTTTTCACTATAGGTTTCAAAGGCCTCTCTAGTGTCCCTTAAATGATTTTTCCAAAAAAATAAAGCCTTTCCAATCACTTGAATTAAAAAAAAAATTATCTGTACAAGATGAATCCAGACATCACAAAGCGGCTTAACACAAAGTTTTTTCTAGTTTTTGCTTGACGGTGTTCCCTTTGTCGCTATAGGCTTCAATGAGCTCCAAAATATCCCATCTCAGATTCCACAAAGAAAAAGGTTTATCTCCATCAGTGAATAAACAAATCCCAAAGCAGTTTCTCAGAAGGCTTCTGTCCAGTTTCTATCTGAGGATATAAGCTTTTTAACCGTAGGCCTCAATACTCTTCCGAATATCCCATTGTAAACTCAAAGAAAACAGTGTTAGCAAAGTGTTCAATGAAAAGCAAGGGGGTAATTCTGTGAGATGAGTTCAACCACATAAAGCAGTTTCTCAGAAAGCTTCTTTCAAGTGTTTATGTGAGGGTAAAACCCTTGTGGCCATAGGCTTCATTGCATTCCAAAATATCCGTTCTCAGATTCCAAAAAACATTGACACCAATCTGCACCCTCAAGAGAACAGTTTACTTCTATGAGACGAATGCACACATCACAAAACAGTTTCTCAGAAAGCTTTTTTCCAGTTTTCATGTGATGATACTTCATTTTTTATCATAGACATCAAAGTGTTCCCGAATATACCAATGCATACTTCACGTAAAGAGTGCTACCAAACTGGTCAATGTAAATAAAAGTGTACCTCTACGAGATGAATTCACGCATCACAAAGCCTTTTCTCAGAAAGCTTCTTTCAGTTGTATTCTGACGGTATTTAATTTGTGACCTTCGGCTTCAAGGCCATCCAAAATATCCCTTCTCAGATTCCACAAAACAGTGTTTACAAACAGCTCCATGAAAATTTTGGTGTAACTCTGAGAGATGGACTCACACTTCAGAAAGCAGTTTGTCAGAAACCTTTCCAGTTTTCATCTGGGGATGTTTCTTTATTCACCTTAGGCCTCAAGGTGCTCAGAATTATCACATTGCATATTCCAAGAAAACTGAGTAAGAAAACAACTCAATGAAAAGAAAAGAGTAACTCTGTGAGATGAATTAGCACATCACACAGCAATTTCTCAAAGGGCTTCTTTCTAGTTTTTATATTTGGATATTTCCTTTTCACCGTCGGCCTCACGGCCATCTGATATATCCCTTCTCCGATTTCTACAAGACATTGCTAACAAATTGTAATATAAGAGTAGTGTAACTCTGTGAGATGAATTCGTGCATCATGAAGCTGTTTCTCAGAGACCTTCTTTCTAGTTGTGTTCTGAGGATAATTCCTTTGTCACCATAGGCTTCAAGGCGATCAAAAATATCCCTTCCCAGATTATACAAAAAGAGGGCTTACAAACTGCTCCAGGAAAGGAATGTTATATCTCTGTGAGATGAATTAACACATCACAAAGCAGTTTCTCACAGAGCTTCTTCCTAGTTTTTATCTGAGGATATTACCTTTGTCCCCATAGACTTCAAAGCTTTCTTTGAAGTCTCACTTTCCATAAAAATGTTGATGCTAGCTGCTCCCTCAATGGAAATGTTTAACTCTATGGCTGAATGCACACATCACAAAGCAGGCTCTCAGAAGGTTTCTGTGCAGTTTTCATTGGAGGATATTTCCTTTTCCACCATAGGCCTCAGTGCGATCCAGGATATCCCACTGCAGATTTCATGAAAACAGTGTTATCAAGTTGCTCAATGTAAAGAAAGGGGTTCGTCTGTGAGATGAAATCACACATCACAAACAGATTTCTCAGAAAGCTTCTTTCTAGTTGTACTCTGAGGATAATTCCTCTCTCACCATGGGCTTCAAGGCCAACCAAAATATCCCTTCTCAGATGCCAAAACACCAGTCCTAACAAAGTGCTCCATGAAAAGTAAGGTGTAACTCTGTGAGATGAATAGGCCCATCATGAAACAGTTTCTCAGGATGCTTCTTTCCAGTTTTCATCTCAGGATATTTCTATTTTCTCCTTAGGCCTCAATGCCCTCCCGATTATCCCATTGCAGACTCCACGGAAACAAGGAGAGTACACAGCTCAATATAAAACAAAGTGTAATTCTGTGAGAGGATTTCACACATCACAAAGCAGTTTCCCACAAAGTTTCTTTCTAGTATTCATCTGAAGATGTTTCGTTTTTCACTATAGGCCTCAAAGTGCTCCAGGATATCCCATTGCAGATTCCACGAAAACAGTATTAGAAAGCTATGCAAAGAAGAATAGAGGTAACTCTGTGAGATGAATTGACACAGGACAAAGCAGTTTCTCAGAAAGTTTCTTTCCGGTTTGCATCTGAGGATATTTCATTTTTCACCTTGGGCCTCAATCTGCTCCTGAATATCCCTTTGCAGATTCCACAAAAACAGTGTCAACAAGCTGGTAAATTTAAAGAAAACTGTATCTCTGTGATACGAATGCACACAACATGAAGCAGCTTCTTAGAAAGATTCATTCCAGTTTTCCTAGGATGTTTTGCTTGTCACCATACCCACAAGGTGCTCCTGAATATCCCAAAGCGTATTCCCCGAAAATAGTGTTAGTAAAGTGGTCAATGAAAAAAGATGAATTCACACATCCCAAAGCTGTTTCTGAGAAAGCTTCCTTTTAGCTTTATCTGAAGTTATTCCCTTTGTTGCCATAGCATTCAATGCATCAAGAATATTTCTTCTTAGATTCCACGAAAATATTGATGCCAAACTGCTCTCTCAACAAAAACGTTTATCTCTATGAGATGAATGACCGTATCAAAAAGGCACCTCTCATTAGCCTTCTCTCCTATTTTTATCTGAGGATTTTTCCTATTTCACCCTAGGCTTCAATGCACTTTGGAATACCCAATTGCAAACTCCACGAGAAGAGTGTTGGCAAAGTCCTCAATGAATAAAAGGTGTACTTTTTTTTCACACATCACAATAGTAGAGACCGGGTTTCCCCAGTTCACCAGGCTGGTTCCAAACCACTGACATCAAGTGATCCATCCTCTTTGGCCTACCAAAATGCTGGGATTACCGGCATGAGCCAGTAGGCTGGCCTGCAGTTATTTTCACCTGTGTCTTTACATTTGTATGTGTTTGAGAGTGAAAATATTTTTAATTTTTTTTCTCCCTAGTACTATCTAGCATAGTGATTTACACAGTAGGCCCAAAATAAATGGATGATGCTACTCAGATTGTAGTTTACAGAAATACAGCTAGCTGCCATAGCTATGAAAATACGGGAATAGAATTCATGGGATTCTGCCTCAAAAACATATATGCTTGTTTCTTTTATTCCAGAAAGACAACAGGAAGTGAATCTTTTCTGGCATTCAGATTACAGGAATCCTCCACCTGCGCAATTACCTGGGAGCCATTGAGAAATGGTTGAGGTTACAAGATAAATATGACTCTGTATTATACAGTATTGTTCACCTACACTACATTACTGGCTCCCAAGACCCAGGTGTCCTTCGGCAGAGCATCTTGGACATGACTGCTGTCTTTCTTGTCTGTGGCATAAATCCAGAAAACAGCAAACTTTTCAAGCAATCTCAGATAATCTTCTTGTAATAGAACTGAGAAAATATTCATTTGCAGATTATTTGAGGAAAAAATATTGAATGGTTCACACAGCCCCTGCTTGTGATTTTTAAAAAGGTTTTGAAATTGACTTTTTCAAAAGTGATTTTTTTTCAGATTAATGTTTTATTTGTGTTTATAGCTTTGACTATCATGGTATTATAAGAGTATTGTTCATGTTTCCTCTACTGTATTTGATGAGTTTATGATGACTCACATACCAAGAGTTTTGTTTCATTAGTACTTCTAACACTGATGTTATTTTGCAATACTGGGTTTCTTTCAAACGGATTACTTTGTTCTGTTGGCTAAACTCCTTGTGATCAAGGATAGAAATTAGTGAAAAATAGTCTTATGTAATTCCAATGTTGCTGTACTGTGTGTTGTATTTAGAAGGTCTGTTGGATAATTCCCACTGTTCATTCTTTGTGTAATAGTTTTTAGAAGATTTGATTGCAGAATTTGGGAAATTGGAAGACAAATTTCAAGTATCTTGTGTTTAAGTTAACAAATGCTTTATAGCAAAGCCAAAATATTTGACTCATAGCTTCACTACGGATGAATCAGTTTATTCTTGGACAGGCAGGTAGTCTGGCCTAGAGACAAGGCCATCAAGATACACCTTAGAAAAAATAAAAACTTTATCTAGATCATGGCTTCATTATGTATCGTCTTTAACCTTCCAACAAAGCCCAGCCTAGGAATGGTGTGTTATATATGGTACAGTACATGTTAACATGCACGCATATGTGTAAACTTCCTTGATTGTATATTTGTAATATTATTTTTACATTATTTTATACATAAAACTTAATCTAACAATTCTTGCAGAACAGACAGTTAAAAAATATGTGATAAATGAAAAGATTATAATGATCCCTTGGCAACCAAAGAGTGTTGGTTCCAGGACCACCAAAGCTACCAAAATCTGCAGATGCTCAATTTACTTATATAAAATGGAATCATATTTGCATGTAACCTACACATATTCTCTCGTATACCTTAAACCATCTCTACATCAAGAGATCTGTGGTACAATATGGTGAGCATAGTAAATAATAATGTATTGTATATACAAAAATCACTTAAAGAGTGGTAAGTATGAGAGGTTATATATATTAGACAGCAATATTGTGCCATTTTACAATGTATACATAGTTCAAAGCATTAGATACATAATAAATATATACATTTCATTTCATTGAGCACTTTGCTCACACTTTTTTCATGGATTGTGCAATGGGCTATTCTGGACCACATTGAGGCCTGTTGTGAAAAAAATGAAATATCCTCAGATGAAAACTAGGAAGAAGCTTTGTGATGTGTGAATTCATCTCACAGAGTTACACATTTATTTACATTGAGGAGCTAGATAACACTGTTTTCGTGGAGTTTGAAGCTTTCTGAGGAACTGCTTTGTGATGTGTCAATTCATCTCACAGAGTTATACCTGTCTTAGGGAACAGTTTGTTAGCACAGTTTTTGTGGAATCTGAGACGGGATATTTTGGATCACCTTGAAGCCTGGGGTGACAAAGGAAGTATCCTCAGAATACAACTAGAAAGAAACTTTCTGAGAAACTGCTTTAAGATGTACGAATTCATCTCACAGAGGTACAATTTTCTATACATAGACCAGCTTACTAACATTATTTTCATGCAATCCACAATGGGATATTCTGGAACACAGAGATGTCTATTGGGAAAAACAATGTATCATCAGATGAAAACTGGAAAGAAACTTTCTGAGAAACTGCTTAGGGGGACAAACGGAATAGCCCAAGATAACAACTAGGAAGAAGTGATATCTGTGACAAACTGCATTGTGATGTGTGATTTCATCTCACAGAGATACACTGTTCTTTTCATTGAGCAGTTTTCTAACACTCTTTTGGTGGAATCTGCTACAGGATATTCTTGAGTGCCTTGAGACCTATGGTGAAAAACAAAATATCCTCAGATGAATACTGGAAAGAAACCTTCTGAGAAAATTTTTTGTGATGTGTGAATTCATCCACAGAGTTATCCCTTAATTTTCATGGAGCAGTTTTTAAACACTGTTTTTTGGAATCTGAGAAGAGAATTTGGATTGCCTTGAAGATGAAGGTGACAAAGGAAATAGCCCAAGATAAAAAACTAGAAAGAAGTTCTGTGAGAAACTGCCTTGTGATGTTGAATTAATCTCACAGAGTTACAATTTTCTTTTCATACAGCAGTTTGCTAACACTTTTTCCTGGAAACTGCAAAGGGATATTTGGTATTCCATTAAGGAAATTTCTTCAGGTGAAAACTGGAAAGAGTGGCGTGACCAAGATGGCTGTATAGGAGCAGTCCCAGCCTCCAGCTCCCAGTGTGAGTGACACAGAAGATGGTTGGTTTCTGCATCAACTGAGGCACTTGATTCATCTCACTAGGTAGTGCTGTAAAATAGAAGCTAGTCAGCTGGTACAGCCAGACCAGTGAGAGCTGAAACAGGGCAAAGCATTGCCACATCTGGGAAGCAAAAGGGGGAAGGGAATCCCTTTTTTCAAGCCAAGGGAAATAGAGACACACAACACCTGGAATATCTGGTGTTATCCCATCTTAATTCTGTGCTTTACCAAAGGTCTTAGCAAATGGCACACCAGGAAATTATATCCCACACCTGGCCCGGAGGTTCCCATGCCCAAGAAACCTGCCTCGTTATTTTCAGAGGAGTCCGAGATCTAATTGCAAGGAAGCAGTGAGGCTGCGAGAGGGCTGCCTGCAATTGCTGAGGCTTAAGTGTTTAAACAAAGCCACCAGGAAGCTCGAGTTTGGTGGAGCCCACTGCAGCTCAAGGAGGCCAACTTGCCTCTGTAGACTCCTCATCTGGGGACAGGGCATATCTAAACAAAAATGCAGAAACCTCGGCAGAGGTAAATGCCCTTGTCTGATAGCTTTGAAGAGAACAGTGGGTTTCCCAGCACGGAGGTTGAGATCTGAGAACTGACAGACTGCCTGCTCAAGGGGGTCCCTGTACCCTGAGTAGCCTAACTGGGAGATATTTCGCACTAGGTGCAGATTGACACTTCACTCCACACATGGCAGTGTTCACCACTGAGACGAAGCTTCCAGAGCAAGAGTCAGATAGCAAGAGTTGCTGTGCAGCAATATTCTATCTTCTGCAGCCTCCACTGTTGATACCTAGGCAAACAGGGTCTGGATTGAACCTCAAGCAAACTCCAACAGACCTGCAGCTAAGGCTCCCATTAGAGGGAAAACTAACAAAGAGAAGACACCTGCACCAAAATCCCATCTGTACGTCACCATCATCAAAGACCAAAGGGAGATAAAACCACAAAGAGGGGGAAAAAGCTTGGCAGAAAAGCTGGAAATTCAAAAAAATCAAAGCACATCTCCCCCTCCAATGGAACACAGCTCATCACCAGCAATGGAACAAAGCTGGATGGAGAATGACTGACGAGTTGAGAGAAGGTTCAGTCGATCAACCTTCTCAGTGCTAAAGGAGGAACTACGTAACCAAAGCGAAGAAGGAAAAACATTGAAAAAAAATGGATGAATGGATAACTGGAATAATCAATGCAGAGAACATTAAAAGAACTGAGAGAGATGAAAACTATAACATGAGAAATACATGACAAATGCACAAACTTCAGTAACTGACTCGATCACCTGGAAGAAAGAGCATCAATGACTGAAGATCAAACGAATGAAATGAAGTGAGAAGTGTGGAGAAAAAAGAGTAAAAAGAAATGAACAAAGCCTCCAAGAAGGATGGGAATATGTGAAAAGACCAAATCTATGTCTGATTGGTGTGACTGAAAGTGATGGGGAAAATGGAACCAAGTTGGAAAACAGTCTGCAGGAACTTCCAGAACTTCCCCAACCTAGTAAGGTAGGCCGACACACAAATTCAGGAAATATAGGGAAGGCCACAAACATACCCCTTGAGAAGAGCAACTCCAAGATACATGTTAGATTCACTAAAGTTGAAATAAAGGCAGCCAGAGAGAAAAGTCTGTTTAAACAAAAAGGGAAGCACATTAGATCAAGAGGAGCTCTCTCGACAGAAATTCTCCAAGCCAGAAGAGTGGGGGCCAATATTCAACATTCTTAAAAATTCTCAACCAAGAATATCAACCAAGAATTTCATATCCAGCCAAAATTTTCATAAGTGAAGGAGACATGAAATCCTTTACAGACAAGCAAAGGCTTAGACATTTTGTCACCACCAGACCTGCCCTACAAGGGATCCTGAAGGAAGCACTAAACATGGAAAGGAAAAACTGGTTCCAGCCATTGCAAGAATACGTCAAACTGTAAAGTCCATTGATGCTAGGAAGAAACTGCATCAACTAGCAAGCAAAATAACCAGTTAATATCATAATGACAGGATCAAGTTCACACATAACAATATTTAAATGTAAATGGACTAAATGGTCCAATTAAAAGACACAGACTGCCAAATTGGATAAAGAGTCAAGACCCATCAGTTTGCTGTATTCAGGAGACCCATCTCACATGCAGAGACACACATAGGCTCAAAATAAAGGGATGGAGGAAGATCTACCAAGCAAATGGAAAACAAACAAACAAAAAGCAGGGATTGCAATCCTAGTCTCTGATAAAACAGACTTTAAACCATCAAAGATCAAAAGAGACAAAGAAGGCCATTACATAATGGTAAAGGGATCAATTCATCAGGAAGAGCTAACTATCCTAAATATATATGCACCCAATACAGGAGCACCCAGATTCATAAAGCAAGTCCTTAGAGACTTACAAAGAGACTTAGACTCCCATACAATAATAATGGGAGACTTTAACACCCCACTGTCAACATTAGACAGATCAATGAGACAGAAAGTTAACAAGGATATCCAGGAATTGAACTCAACTCTGCACCAAGCAGACCTAATAGACATCTACAGAACTCTCCACCCCAAATCAACAGAATATACATTCTTCTCAGCACCACATCACACTTATTCCAAAATTGACCACATAGTTGGAAGTAAAGCACTCTCAGCAAATGTAAAGAACAGAAATTATAACAAACTGTCTCTCAGACCACAGTGCAATCAAACTAGAACTCAGGACTAAGAAACTCAATCAAAACCACTCAACTACATGGAAACTGAACAACCTGCTCCTGAATGACTACTGGGTACATAACGAAATGAAGGCAGAAATAAAGATGTTCTTTGAAACCAATGAGAACAAAGATACAACATACCAGAATCTCTGGGACACATTTAAAGCAGTGTGTAGAGGGAAATTTATAGCACTAAATGCCCACAAGAGAAAGCAGGAAAGATCTAAAATTGACACCCTAACATCACTATTAAAAGAACTAGAGAAGCAAGAGCAAACACATTCCAAAGGTAGCAGAAGGCAAGAAATAACTAAGATCAGAGCAGAACTGAAGGAGATAGAGACACAAAAACCCTCCAAAAAATCAATGAATCCAGGAGCTGGTTTTTTGAAAAGATCAACAAAATTGATAGACCACTAGCAAGACTAATAAAGAAGAAAAGAGAGAAGAATCAAATAGATGTAATAAAAATGATAAAGGGGATATCACCACCAACCCCACAGAAATACAAACTACCATCAGAGAATACTGTAAGCACCTCCATGCAAATAAACTAGAAAACCTAGAAGAAATGGATAATTTCCTGGACACTTACACTCTCCAAGACTAAACTAGGAAGAAGTTGAATCCTGAATAGACCAATAGCAGGCTCTGAAATTGAGGCAATAATTAATAGCCTACCAACCAAAAAAAGTCCAGGACCAGATGGATTCACAGCTGAATTCTACCAGAGGTACAAGGAGGAGTTGGTACCATTCCTTCTGAAACTATTCCAATCAATAGAAAAAGAGGGAATCCTCCCTAACTCATTTTATGAGGCCAACATCATCCTGATACCAAAGCCTGACAGAGATACAACAAAAAAAGAGAATTTTAGACCAATATCCCTGATGAACATCGATGCAAAAATCCTCAATAAAATACTGGCAAACCGAATCCAGCAGCACATCAAAAAGCTTATCCACCATGATCAAGTGGGCTTCATCCCTGGGATGCAAGGCTGGTTCAACATATGCAAATCAATAAACGTAATCCAGCATATAAACAGAACCAAAGACAAAACCACATGATTATCTCAATAGATGCAGAAAAGGCCTTTGACAAAATTCAACAGCCCTTCATGCTAAAAGTCTCCATAAATTCGGTATTTGTGGAATGTATCTCAAAATAATAAGAGCTATTTATGACAAATCCACAACCAATATCATACTAAATGGGCAAAACTGGACGCATTCACTTTAAAAACTGGTACAAGACAGGGATGCCCTCTTTAGTAGAAAGCCTTTATTAGAAATCTGAAACTGGATCTTTTCCTTACTCATACGAAAATTATTTCAAGATTGATTAGACACATAAATGTTAGATTTAAAACCATAAAACCCTGGAGGAAAACCTAGGTAATACCATTCAGGACATAGGCATGGACAAGGACTTCATGTCTAAAACACCAAAAGCAATGACAACAAAAGCAAAAATTGAGAAATGAGATATAAACTAAACTTCCACACAGCAAAAGAAACTACCATCAGAGTGAACAGGCAACCTACAGAATGGGAGA
>JAKFHT010000948.1:0-42747 GCA_023783455.1 Erythrocebus patas | reverse complement strand
TTTCCTTCAAGAAGCCTTTCGCTATGGCTGTTCTTGTGGAATTTCAAAGGATATTTGGAAGTCCATAGAGGGCTATGGTGAAAAAGGAAATATCTTCCTTTCAAAACTGGAAAGAAGCTTTCTGAGAAACTGCTCTATGTTCTGTTAATTCATCTCACAGAGTTACATCTTTCCTTCAAGAAGCCTTTTTCGCTAACGCTGTTCTTGTGGAATTGGCAAAGGGATATTTGGAGAAATTATAGGATGATAAGTGGTCTTTAATTTATTCCCCTTGTTTGAATTTTCAGTAGTGAATATGTTCTTTCAAAAATACTTTTATGATAAATTCCAAATGCATACAATAGTGGATTACCTCTAGGTACTCATCATTCATTTCACCAACATCAACACTTGTCCAATTCCTTTTATCTTCACTCACTTCTCCCCATTTCCCCCAACCGCATTCCTGCCACAACTGCTGACTCAAACCGTTCAAAGGATTGTTTGGTCAATCCTTTTGTAACAATTTAGTTACGTGCTTTTCCTAAAAAATAAGTGGAAGATTATTTTTTATTCTTTATTTTTTAAAATTATTTATTTCAATTTTGTGGGTATATAGTAGATGTATGTATTTATGGGGTGCATGAGGTGTTCTGATTCAGGCATGCAATGAATAATAATCACATCATGTAAAATGGGGTATCCATTCTCTCAAGCATTTATCCTTTGTGTTACAAGCAATCCAATTAGACTCTTTTAGTTATTTTAAAATGCACAGTTAAATTATTACTGACTATAGTCGCCTTGTTGTGCTATCAAATACTAGATCTTATTTATTCTTTCTGTTTTTTTGTACCCATTAACCATCTCCAGCTTTGCCTCAAACCCCCACTACCCTTCCCAGCCTCTGGTAACCATGCTTCTACTCTCTATCTCCATGAGTTCAATTGTTTTGATTTCTAGATCTCACAAATAAGTGAGAACATGAAATTAGAATTATTATTAAACAGATCTCAAAATGTGACTTAGTTGCGTATCTTCTCCTCCTCTCCCTGTATCAACCTGTTTCAGCCTGGAAGCCTCTAGTGGGAAGGAGGGATGTGGTTGGATGCTTCTTTTTTTCTTTTTTTTATATTTTAAGTTCTAGGTACATGTGCATAACGTGCAGGTTTGTTACATATGTATAGTTGTGCCCTGTTGCTGTGCTGCACCCATCAACTCGTCAGCACCCATCAACTCGTCATTTATATCAGGTATAACTCCCAGTGCAATCCTCCCCTCCCCTTCCCCATGATAGGCCCGGTGTGTGATGTTCCCTTCCTGAGTCCAAGTGATCTCATTGTTCAGTTCCACCTATGAGTGAGAACATGCGGTGTTTGGTTTTCTGTTCTTGTGATAGTTTGCTAAGAATGATGGTTTCCAGCCGCATCCATGTCCCTACAAAGGACACAAACTCATCCTTTTTTATGGCTGCATAGTATTCCATGGTGTATATGTGCCACATTTTCTTAATCAATCTGTCACTGATGGACATTTGGGTTGATTCAAGTCTTTGCTATTGTGAATAGTGCCGCAATAAACATACGTGTGCATGTGTCTTTATAGCAGCATGATTTATAATCCTTTGGGTATATACCCAGTAATGGGATGACTGGGTCATATGGTACGTCTAGTTCTAGATCCTTGAGGAATCGCCATACTGTTTTCCATAATGATTGAACTAGTTTACAATCCCACCAACAGTGTAAAAGTGTTCCTATTTCTCCACATCCTCTCCAGCACCTGTTGTTTCCTGACTTTTGAATGATCGCCATTCTAACTGGTGTGAGATGGTATCTCATTGTGGTTTTGATTTGTATTTCTCTGATGGCCAGTGATGATGAGCATTTGTTCATGTGTCTGTTGGCTGTATGAATGTCTTCTTTTGAGAAATGTCTGTTCATATCCTTTGCCCTCTTTTTGATGGGGTTGTTTGTTTTTTTCTTGTAAATTTTTTGAGGTCTTTGTAGGTTCTGGATATTAGCCCTTTGTCAGATGAGTAGATTGCAAAAATTTTCTCCCATTCTGTAGGTTGCCTGTTCACTCTGATGGTAGTTTATTTGCTGTGCAGAAGCTCTTTAGTTTAATGAGATCCCATTTGTCAATTTTGGCTTTTGCTGCCGTTGCTTTTGGTGTTTTAGACATGAAGTCTTTGCCCATGCCTATGTCCTGAATGGTACTACCTAGGTTTTCCTCTAGGGTTTTATGGTCTTAGGTCTAACGTTTAAGTCTCTAATCCATCTTGAATTAATTTTCGTATAAGGAGTAAGGAAAGGATCCAGTTTCAGCTTTCTGCTTATGGCTAGCCAATTTTCCCAGCACCATTTATTAAATAGAATCCTTTCCCCATTTCTTGTTTCTCTCAGGTTTGTCAAAGATCAGATGGCTGTAGATGTGTGGTATTATTTCTGAGGACTCTGTTCTGTTCCATTGGTCTATATCTCTGTTTTGGTAGCAGTACCATGCTGTTTTGTTGACTGTAGCCTTGTAGTATAGTTTGAAGTCAGGTAGCGTGATGCCTCCAGCTTTGTTCTTTTGACATAGGATTGTCTTGGAAATGCAGGCTCTTTTGGTTCCATATGAACTTGAGAACAGTCTTAGCAAAAGGCTTCTTGAGAAAGCTGTAACTCTGTGAGCTGAATTAACAGAACACAGCAGTTTCTCAGAGACCTTCTTTCCAGTTTTAAATGAAGATATTTCCTTTTCACCATAGCCCTCTATGGCTTCCAAATATCTCTTTGCAAATTCCAGAAGAACAGTCTTAGTGAAAGGCTTCTTGAGGGAAAGCTGTAGCTCTGTGAAATGAATTAACAGAACACAGCAGTTTCTCAGAGACCTTCTTTCCAGTTTTTAACTGAAGATATTTCCTTTTCACCATAGCCCTATGGGCTTCCAAATATCTCTTTGCAAATTCCAGAAGAACAGTCTTATCGAAAGTTTTCTTGAGGGAAAGCTGTAGCTCTGTGAAATGAATTAACAGAACACAGCAGTTTCTCAGAAAGATTCTTTCCAGTTTTTAACGGAAGATATTTTCTTTTTCACCATAGCCCTATGGGCTTCCAAATATCACTTGGCAAATTCCACAAGAACAGTCTTAGCAAAAGGCTTCTTGAGAAAGCTGTAACTCTGAGATGAATTAAGAGAACACAAAGCAGTTTCTCAAAAGCTTCTTTTCAGTTTTTAACTGAAGATACTTCCTTTTTCACCACAGCTCTCTATGGGCTTCCAAATATCACTTGGCAAATTCCACAAGAAGAGTCTTAGCGAAAGACTTATTTAGGGAAAGATGTAACTCTGTGAGCTGAATTAACAGAACACAGCAGTTTCTCAGAAAATTTCTTTCCAGTTTTTAACTGAAGATACTTCCTTTTTCACCATAGACCTCTATGGGCTTCCAAATATGACTTTACAGATTCCACAAGAACAGTCTTAGTGAAAGGCTTCTTGAGAAAGCTGTAACTCTTTGAGATGAATTAAGAGAACACAAAGCAGTTTCTCAGAAAGCTTCTTTCCAGTTTTTAACGGAAGAGATTTCCTTTTCACCACAGCTCTCTATGGGCTTCCAAATATCACTTTTAAATTCCACAAGAACAGTCTTAGTGAACGGATTATTGAGAGGAAGGCTGTAATTCTGTGAGATGAATTAACAGAACACAGCAGTTTCTCAGAAAGCTTCTTTTCAGTTTTTAACTGAAGATATTTCCTTTTCACCACAGCTCTCTATGGGCTTCCAAATATCACTTTGCAAATTCACAAGAACAGTCTTAGTGAAAGGCTTCTTGAGAAAGCTGTAACGCTGTGAGATGAATTAACAGAACACAAGCAGTTTCTCAGAAAGCTTCTTTCCAGTTTTTAATGGAAGATATTTCCTTTTCACCATAGCCCTCTATGGCTTCCAAATATCTCTTTGCAAATTCCAGAAGAACAGTCTTAGCGAAGGCTTCTTGAGGAAAGCTGTAACTCTGTGAGCTGAATTAACAGAACACAGCAGTTTCTCAGAAAATTTCTTTCCAGTTTTTATCTTAAGATATTTCCTTTTTCACCATAGCCCTCTAAGGGCTTCCAAATATCACTTTGTAAATTCCACAAGAACAGTCTTAGTGAAAGGCTTCTTGAGGGGAAAGCTGTAACTCTGTGAGATGAATTAACAGAACACAAAGCAGTTTCTCAGAAAGCTTCTTTCCAGTTTTTAACGGAAGAGATTTCCTTTTTCACCATAGCCCTCTGTGGGCTTCCAAATATCTCTTTGCAAATTCCACAAGAACAGTCTTATCGAAAGTCTTCTTGAGGGGAAAGCTGTAGCTCTGTGAAATGAATTAACAGAACACAAAGCAGTTTCTCAGAAAGATTCTTTCCAGGTTTTAAATGAAGATATTTTCTTTTTCACCATAGACCTCTATGGGCTTCCAAATCTCACTTTGTAAATTCCACAAGAAGAGTCTTAGCGAAAGGCTTCTTGAGGGGAAAGCTGTAACTCTGTGAGCTGAATTAACAGAACAGAAAGCAGTTTCCCCAAAAGCTTCTTTTCAGTTTTTATCTTAAGATACTTCCTTTTTCACCACAGCGCTCTATGGGCTTGCAAATAACACTTTTTAAATTCCACAAGAACACTCTTAGCGAAAGGCTTCTTGAGGGGAAAGCTCTAACTCCGTGAGATGAATTAACAGAACCCCAAGCAGTTTCTCAGAAATCTTCTTTCCAGTTTTTAACGGAAGATATTTCCTTTTTTACCTTAGCCCTCTATGGGCTTCCAAATATCACTTGGCAAATTCCACAAGAACAGTCTTAGTGAAAGGCTTCTTCAGGGAAAGCTGTAACTCTGTGAGATGAATTAACAGAACACAAAGCACTTTCTCAGAAAGCTTCTTTCCAGTTTGTAATAGTAGATATTTCCTATTTCACCATTGCCCTCTATGGGCTTCCAAATATCACTTTGCAAATTTCACAAGAACAGTCTTAGTGAACGGATTATTGAGAGGAAGGCTGTAATTCTGTGAGATGAACTAACAGAACACATAGTATTTTCTCAGAAAGCTTCTTTTCAGTTTTTAACGGAAGATATTTTCTTTTTCACCATAGCCCTCTATGGGCTTCCAAATATCACTTTGCAAATCCCACAAGAACAGTCTTAGCGAAAGGATTCTTGAGGGCAAAGCTGTAACTCTGTGAGATGAATTAACAGAACACAAAGCAGTTTCTCAGAAAGCATCTTTCAAGTTTTTAACGGTAGATATTTCCTTTTTCACCATAGCCATCTATGGGCTTCCAAATATCACTTTGCAAATTTCACAAGAACAGTCTTAGCGAAAGGCTTGTTGAGGGGAAAGCTGTAAGTCAGTGAGACGTATTAACACAACACACGGCAATTTCTCAGAATGCTTCTTTCCAGTTTTTAACGGAAGATATTTTTTTCACCATAGCCCTCTATGGGCTTCCAAACTTTGCAAATTTCACAAGAACAGTCTTAGCGAAAGGCTTGTTGAGGGGAAAGCTGTAACTCTGTGAGATGTATTAACAGAACACACGGCAGTTTCTCAGAAAGCTTCTTTCCAGTTTTTAACGGAAGATATTTTCTTTTTCACCATAGCCCTCTATGGGCTTCCAAACTTTGCAAATTTCACAAGAACAGCCTTAGTGAACGGATTCTTGAGGGTAAAGCTGTAACTCAGTGAGATGAACTAACAGAACACAAAGCAGTTTCACTAAAAGCTTCTTTTCAGTTTTTAACGGAAGATATTTTTTTCACCATAGCGCTCTGTGGGCTTCCAAATATCACTTTGCATATTCCACCAGAACAGTCTTAGCGAAGGCTTCTTGAGGAAAGCTGTAACTTTGTGAGATGAATTAACAGAACACAAAGCAGTTTTAAGAATTCTTTCCAGTTTTTAACGGAAGATATTTTTTTCACCATAGCGCTCTGTGGGCTTCCAAATATCACTTTGAAAATTCCAATAGAACAGTCTTAGTGAACGGATTCTTGAGGGAAATCTGTAACTCTGTGAGATGAATTAACAGAACACAAAGCAGTTTTTAAGAATTCTTTCCAGTTTTTAACGGAAGATATTTCCTTTTACACCATAGCCCCCTAGGGGCTTCAAAATATCACTTTGCAAATTCCACAACAACACTCTTAGCGAAGGGCTTCTTGAGGAGAGAGCTGTAACTCTCCGAGATGAATTAATAGAACACAAAGCAGTTTCTCAGAAAGCCTCTTTCCAGGTTTTAACTGAAGATATTTCCTTTTTCACGATAGCCCTGTATGGGCTTCCAAATATCACTTTGCAAATCCCACAGGAACAGTCTTAGCGAAAGGCTTCTTGAGGGGAAAGCTGTAACCCTGTGAGATGAAATAACAGAACACAAAGCAGTTTCTCAGAAATCTTCTTTCCAGTTTTTAACGGAAGATATTTCCTTTTTCACCATAGCGCTCTGTGGGCTTCCAAATATCAGTTTGCAAATTCCAGAAGAACAGTCTTAGGGAAAGGCTTCTGGAGGGGAAAGCTGTAACTCTGTGAGGTGAATTAACAGAACACAAAGCAGTATCTCAGAAAGCTTCTTTCCAGTTTTTAACTGAAGATATTTCCTTATTCAGCATAGTCCTCTATGGGCTTCCAAATATCACTTTGAAAATTTCACAAGAACAGTCTTAGCGAAAGGCTTCTTGAGGGGAAAGCTGTAACTCCGTGAGGTGTATTAACAGAACACACGGCAGTTTCTCAGAAAGCTTCTTTCCACTTTTTAACGGAAGATATTTCCTTTTTCACCATAGCCCTCTAGGGGCTTCCAAATATCACTTTGAAAATTCCAATAGAACAGTCTTAGCGAAAGGCTTCTTGAGGGGAAAGCTGTAACTCTGTGAGATGTATTAACAGAACACACGGCAGTTTCTGATAAAGTTTCTTTCAATTTTTTAACGGAAGATATTTCCTTTTTCACCAAAGCCCTCTATGGGCTTCCAAATATCACTTTTCAAATTTCACAAGAATAGTCTTAGTGAACGGCTTCTTGAGGGGAAAGCTGTAACTTTGTGAGATGAGCTAACAGATCACAAAGCAGTTTCTCAGAGAGCTTCTTTTCGATTTTTAATGGAAGATATTTCCTTTTTCACCATAGCCCTCTACGGGCTTCCAAATATCACATTGCAAATTCGACAAGAACAGTCTTAGCGAAAGACTTCTTGAGGGAAAGCTGTAACTCTTTGAGATGACTTAACAGAACACAAAGCAGTTTCTCAGAAAGCTTCCTTCCAGTTTTTAACGGAGATATTTACTTTTTCACCATAGCCTTCTAATGGCTTTCAAATATCACTTTGCATATTCCACCAGAACAGTCTTAGCGAAAGGATTCTTGAGGGGAAATCTGTAACTCTGTGGGATGAATTAACAGAACCCCAAGCAGTTTCTCAGAAATCTTCTTTCCAGTTTTTAACGGAAGATATTTCCATTTACACCATAGCCCCATATGGGCTTCAAAATATCACTTTGCAAATTCCACAAGAACAGTCTTAGCGAAGGGCTTCTTGAGGAGACAGCTGTAACTCTCCGAGGCGAATTAACAGAACACTAAGCAGTTTGTCAGAAAACTTCTTTCCAGTTTTTATCTGAAGATATTTCCTTTTTCACCATAGCCCCCTATGGGTTTCCAAATATCACTTTGAAATTTCCACAAGAACGGTCTTAGTGAACGGTTTCTGGAGGGCAAAGCTGTAACTTTGTGAGATGAATTAACGGAACACAAAGCAGTTTCTCAGAAAGCTTCTTTCCAGTTTTTATCTAAGGACATTTCCTTTTTCTCCGTAGCCCTCTATGGGCTTCCAAATATCACTTTGCAAATTCCACAACAACAGTCTTAGCGAAAGACTTCTTGAGGGGAAAGCTGTAACTCTTTGAGATGAAATAACAGAACACAAAGCAGTTTCTCAGAAAGCTTCTTTCAGGTTTTTAACTGAAGATATTTACTTTTTCACAATAGGCACCTCTGGGGTACCAAATATCACTTTGGAAATTCCACAAGAACAGTCTTAGTCTACGACTTCTTGAGGGGAAAGCTGTAACACTATGAGATGAATTAACAGAACACAAAGCAGTTTCTAAAAAAGCTTCTTTTCAGTTTTTATCTTAGAATATTTCCTTTCTAACCATAGCCCTCTATGGACTTCCAAATATCACTTTGCAAATTCCGCTAGAACAGTCTTAGCGAAAGGCTGCTTGAGGGGAAATCTGTTACTCTGTGAGATGAATTACCAGGATATAAAGCAGTTTTTCAGAAAACTTCTTTCCAGTTTTTAATGAAGATATTTTCTTTTTCACTATCGCCCTCTATGGTCTTCCAGATATCACTTTGAATATTACACAAGAACAGTGTTAGTCAACGGCTTCTTGAGGGGAAATCTGTAACACTGCGAGATGAATTAACAGAACACAAAGCAGTTTCAGAGAAAGCTTCTTTCTGATTTTTATCTGAGGATATTTACTTTTTCACCATATCCCTCTAGAGTCTTCCAAATATCACTTTGCAAATTCCACAAGAACAATCTTTGCGAAAGGCTTCATGAGGGGAAAGCTGAAACTCTGTGAGATGAATTAACAAAACACAAAGCAGTTTCTCAGACAGATTCTTTCCAGTTTTTAGCTGAAGATATTTTATTTTCCACCATAACCCTCCATGGGCTTCCAAATATCTCTTTGCAAATTCCAAAAGAACAGTCTTAGTGAACGGCCTCTTGAGGGGAAAGCTGTAACACTGTGAGATGAATTAACAGTACACATAACAGTTTCTCAGAAAGCTTCTTTCCAGCTTTTAACTTAAGATATTACCTTTTTCACCATAGCCCTCTATAGGCTTCCAAATATCACTTTCCAAATTCAACAAGAACAGTCTTAGTAAAAGGCTTATCAGGGGAAAGCTGTTACTCTATGAGATGAATTAACAGAACACAAAGCCGTTTCTCAGAATGCTTCTTTCCAGTTTTTAAAGGAAGAGATTTCCTTTTTCACCATAGCCCTCTAAGGGCATCCAAATATCACTTTGGAAATTCCATAAGAACAGTCTTAGCGAAAAGCTTCTTGAGGGGAAAGCTATAACTCTGTGAGATGTATTAACAGAACACAACGCAGTTTCTCAGAAAGCTTCTTTCAAGTTTTTAGCTGAAGATATTTCCTTTTTAACCATAGCCCTCTATGGGCTTCCAAATATCACTTTGCAAATACCAAAAGAACAGTCTTAGTCTACGACTTCTTGAGGGAAAGCTGTAACACTATGAGATGAATTAAGAGAACACAAAGCAGTTTCAGAAAAGCTTCTTTTCAGTTTTTAACGGAAGATATTTCCTTTTTAACCATAGCCCTCTGTGGGCTTCCAAATATCACTTTGCAAATTCACAAGAACAGTCTTAGTGAAAGGCTTCTTGAGGAAAGCTGTAACTCTTTGAGATGAAATAACAGAACACAAGCAGTTTCTCAGAAATCTTCTTTCCAGTTTTTAATGAAGATATTTTCTTTTCACTATCGCCTCTATGGTCTTCCAAATATCACTTTGCAAATTCCACAAGAACAGTCTTAGCGAAAGGCTTCTTGAGGGAAAGCTGTAACTCTGTGAGATGAATTAACAGAACACAAAGCAGTTTCTCAGAGACCTTCTTTCCAGTTTTTAACGGAAGATATTTCCTTTTCACCATAGCCCTCTATGGGCTTCCAAATATCACTTTGCAAATTCCACAAGAACAGTCTTAGCGAAAGGCTTCTTGAGGGAAAGCTGTAACTCTGTGAGATGAATTAACAGAACACAAAGCAGTTTCTCAGAAAGCTTCTTTCCAGTTTTTAACGGAAGATATTTCCTTTTTAACCATAGCCCTCTATGGGCTTCCAAATATCACTTTGCCAGTTCCAGAAGAACAGTCTTAGTGAAAGACTTCTTGAGGGAAAGCTGTAACTCTGTGAGATGAATTAACAGAACACAAAGCAGTTTCTCAGAAAGCTTCTTTTCAGTTTTTAACGGAAGATATTTCCTTTTTCACCATAGCCCTCTATGGGCTTCCAAATATCACTTTGCAAATTCACAAGAACAGTCTTAGTCTACGACTTCTTGAGGGAAAGCTATAACTCTGTGAGATGAATTAACAGAACACAAGCAGTTTCTCAGAAAGCTTCTTTTCAGTTTTTATCTTAGGATATTTCCTTTTCACCATAGCCCTCTATGGGCTTCCAAATATCACTTTGCAAATTCCACAAGAAGAGTCTTAGCGAAAGGCTTCTTGAGGGGAAAGCTGTAACTCTACAAAACACAAAGCAGTTTCTCAGATAGATTCTTTCCAGTTTTTAGCTGAAGATATTTTATTTTTCACCATAACCCTCCATGGGCTTCCAAATATCTCTTTGCAAATTCCAAAAGAACAGTCTTAGTGAACGGCCTCTTGAGGGGAAAGCTGTAACACTGTGAGATGAATTAACAGTACACATAACAGTTTCTCAGAAAGCTTCTTTCCAGTTTTTAACTTAAGATATTACCTTTTTCACCATAGCCCTCTATAGGCTTCCAAATATCACTTTCCAAATTCAACAAGAACAGTCTTAGTAAAAGGCTTATCAGGGGAAAGCTGTTACTCTATGAGATGAATTAACAGAACACAAAGCCGTTTCTCAGAATGCTTCTTTCCAGTTTTTAACGGAAGAGATTTCCTTTTTCACCATAGCCCTCTAAGGGCATCCAAATATCACTTTGCAAATTCCATAAGAACAGTCTTAGCGAAAAGCTTCTTGAGGGGAAAGCTGTAACTCTGTGAGATGTATTAACAGAACACAACGCAGTTTCTCAGAAAGCTTCTTTCCAGTTTTTCAAAGAAGATATTTCCTTTTTCACCATAGCCCTCTATGGGCTTCCAAATATCACTTTGGAAATTCCACAAGAACAGTCTTAGCGAAAGGCTTCTTGAGGAAAGCTGTAACTCTTTGAGATGAAATAACAGAACACAAGCAGTTTCTCAGAAAACTTCTTTCCAGTTTTTAAAGAAGAGATTTCCTTTTCACCATAGCCCTCTAAGGGCATCCAAATATCACTTTGGAAATTCCATAAGAACAGTCTTAGTGAAAGGCTTCTTGAGGGGAAATCTGTAACACTGCGAGATGAATTAACAGAACACAAGCAGTTTCTCAAAAGCTTGTTTCCAGTTTTTAACTGAAGATATTTCCTTTTCACCGTTGCCCTCTATGGGCTTCCAAATATCACTTTGCCAGTTCCAGAAGAACAGTCTTAGCGAAAGACTTATTTAGGGAAAGATGTAACTCTGTGAGATGAATTAACAGAACACAAAGCAGTTTCTCAGAGACCTTCTTTCCAGTTTTTAACTTAAGATATTACCTTTTTCACCATAGCCCTATTTGGGCTTCCAAATATCACTTTTAAATCCACAAGAACACTCTTAGCGAAAGGCTTCTGGGGAAAGCTGTAACACTGTGAGATGAATTAACAGTACACATAACAGTTTCTCAGAAAACTTCTTTCCAGTTTTTAAAGGAAGAGATTTCCTTTTCACCGTTGCCCTCTATGGGCTTCCAAATCTCACTTTGTAAATTCCACAAGAACAGTCTTAGCAAAAGGCACCTTGAGGGAAAGCTGTAACTCAGTGAGATGAATTCACAGAACATGAAACAGTTTCTCAGAAAACTTCTTTGTAGTTTTTAACTGAAGATATTTCCTTTTCACCATAGCCCTCTATGGGCTTCCAAATATCACTTTGCAAATTCCACAAGAACAGTCTTAGCGAAAGGCTTCTTGAGGGAAAGCTGTAACTCTTTGAGATGAATTAACAGAACACAAAGCAGTTTCTCAGAAAGCTTCTTTCCAGTTTTTAAAGAAGATATTTCCTTTTCACCATAGCCCTCTATGGGCTTCCAAATATCACTTTGCAAATTCCACAAGAACAGTCTTAGCGAAAGGCTTCTTGAGGGAAAGCTGTAACTCTTTGAGATGAATTAACAGAACACAAAGCAGTTTCTCAGAAAGCTTCTTTCCAGTTTTTAACGGAAGAGACTTCCTTTTTTACCATAGCCCTCTATAGGCTTCCAAATATCACTTTGCAAATTCCACAAGAACAGTCTTAGCAAAAGGCACCTTGAGGGAAAAGCTGTAACTCAGTGAGATGAATTCACAGAACATGAAACAGTTTCTCAGAGACCTTCTTTCCAGTTTTTAACGGAAGAGATTTCGTTTTTCACCATAGCCCTCTGTGGGCTTCCAAATATCTCTTTGCAAATTCCACAAGAACAGTCTTGTCGAAAGTCTTCTTGAGGGGAAAGCTGTAGCTCTGTGAAATGAATTAACAGAACACAAAGCAGTTTCTCAGAAAGATTCTTTCCATGTTTTAAATGACGATATTTTCTTTTTCACCATAGACCTCTATGGGCTTCCAAATCTCACTTTGTAAATTCCACAAGAAGAGTCTTAGTGAAAGGCTTCTTGAGGGGAAAGGTGTAACTCTGTGAGCTGAATTAACAGAACAGAAAGCAGTTTCCCCAAAAGCTTCTTTTCAGTTTTTATCTTAAGATACTTCCTTTTTCACCATAGCCTCTATGGGCTTCCAAATATCACTTTTAAATTCCACAAGAACACTCTTAGCGAAAGGCTTCTTGAGAAAGCTGTAACTCCGTGAGATGAATTAACAGAACACAAAGCAGTTTCTCAGAAAGCTTCTTTCCAGTTTTTAACGGAAGATATTTCCTTTTCACCATAGCCCTCTAAGTGCTTCCAATTATCACTTTGCAAATTCCACAAAACAGCCTTAGCAAAATGCCTCTTGAGGGAAAGCTGTAACTCTCTGAAATGAATTAACAGAACACAAAGCAGTTTCTCAGAAAGCTTCTTTTCAATTTTTATCTTAGGATATTTCCTTTTCACCATAGCCTCTATGGGCTTCAAATATCATTTTGCAAATTCGACAAGAACATCTTAGCGAAAGGCTTCTGGGGAAAGCTGTAACTCTGTGAGATGAATTAACAGAACACAAAGCAGTTTCTCAGAAAGCCTCTTTCCAGTTCTTAACGGAAGAAATTTCCTTTTCACCATAGCCCTATTTGGGCTTCCAAATATCACTTTGCAAATCCCACAAGAACAGTCTTATCGAAAGGCTTCTTGAAGGAAGGCTGTAATTCTGTGAGATGAATTATCAGAACACAAAGCAGTTTCTCAGAAATCTTCTTTCCAGTTTTTAACTGAAGATATTTCCTTTTCACTAAAGCCCTCTAGGGCTTCCAAATATCACTTTGCAAATTCCACAAAACAATCTTAGCGAATGACTTCTGCAGGGGAATGCTGTAACTCTTTAGATAAATTAACAGAACACAAAGCAGTGTCTCAGAAATCTTCTTCCAGTTTTTAACGGAAGATATTTCCTTTTTCACCATAGCCCTCTATGGGCTTCCAAATATCACTTTGCAAATTCCACAAAACAGTCTTAGCGAAAAGCTTCTTGAGGGAAAGCTGTAACTCTCTGAGATGAATTACCAGAACTCAAAGCAGTTTCTCAGAAAGTTTCTTTCAAGTTTTTAACTGAAGATATTTCCTTTTCACCATAGCCCTCTATGGGCTTCCATATATCACTTTGCAAATTCACAAGAACAGTCTTAGCGAATGGCTTCTTGAGGGAAAGCTGTAACTCTGAGATGAATTAAGAGAACACAAAGCAGTTCCTCAGAAAGCTTCTTTTCAGTTTTTATCTTAGGATATTTCCTTTTTCACCATAGCTCTCTTTGGGCTTCCAAACATCATTTTGCAAATTCCACAAGAACAGTCTTAGCGAAAGGCTTCTGGAGGGGAAAGTTTTATCTCTGTGAGATTAATTAACAGAACACAAAGCAGTTTCTCAGAAAATATCTTTCCAGTTTTTAACGGAAGATATGTCCTTTTTCAACATAGCCCTCTGTGGGCTTCCAAATATCACTTTGCAAATTCCAAAAGGGCAGTCTTAGCGAAAGGCTTCTGGAGCAAATGCTGTAACTCTCTGAAATGAATTAACAGAACACAGAGCTGTTTCTCAGAAAGCTTCTTTGCAGTTTTCAACCGAAGATATTTCCTTTTTCCCCATAGCCCTCTATGGGCTTCCAAATATCACTTAGAAAATATTTCCTATTTCACCAGAGCCCTCCATGGGCTTCCAAATTACACTTTGCAAATTCCACAAGAACAGTCTTAGCTAAAGGCTTCTGAAGGGAAAAGCTGTAACTCTGTGAGATGAAATTACAGAACACAAAGCAGTTTCTCCGAAAGCCTCTTTCCAGTTTTTAACGGAAGAAATTTCCTTTTCACCGTAGCCCTATATAAGATTCCAAATATCACTTTGCAAATTCCACAAAACAGACTTACCAAAAGCTTCTTTTTAGTTTTTATATTAGGATATTTCCTTTTTCACCAAAGCCCTCAATGTGCTTCCAAATATCACTTTGCAAATTCCACAAAAACAGTCTTATCGAAAGGCTTCTTGAGGGAAATTCTGTAACTCTGTGAGATGAATTAACAGAACTCAAAGCAGTTTCTCAGAAATCTCTTCCTTCCAGTTTTTAACGGAAGATATTTCCTTTTTCACCATAGCCCTCTACGGGCTTCCAAATATCACTTTGCAAATTTCACAAGAACAGTCTTAGTGAACGGCTTCTGGAGGTGAAGCTGTAACTCTGTGAGATGAATTAAGAGAACACATGGCGGTTTCTCAGAAAGCTTCTTTTCTTTTTTTAAGTTAGGATATTTCCATTTTCACCTTTGCCCTCTAGGGGCTTCCAAATATCACTTTGCAATTTCCACAAAAACAGCCTTAGCGAAAGGCTTCTTGAGGGGAAAGCTGTAACTCTGTGAGTTGAATTAACAGAACACAAAGCAGTTTCTCAGAAAGCTTCTTTTCAGTTTTTAACGGAAGATATTTCCTTTTTCACCGTAGCCCTATATAAGATTCCAAATATCACTTTGCAAATTCCACAAGAAGAGTCTTAGCGAAAGGCTTCTTGAGGGGAAAGCTGTAACTCTGTGAGATGAATTAACAGAACACAAAGAAGTTTCTCAGGAATCTTCTTTCCGGTTTTTAACGGAAGATATTCCTTTTTCACCATAGCCCTCTAAGGGCTTCCAAATATCACTTTGGAAGTTCCACAAGAACAGTCTTAGCGACAGGCTTCTTGAGGGGAAAGCAGTAACACTCTGAGATGAATTAACAGAACACAAAGCAGCTTCTCAGAAAGCTTCTTTCTAGTTTTTAATTGAAGGTATTTCCTTTTTCACCATAGCCCTCTATGGGCTTCCAAATATCACTTTGAAAATTTCACAACAACAGCCTTAGCAAAAGGCTTTTGGAGGGGAAAGCTGTAACACTGTGAGTTGAATTAACAGAACACAAAGCAGTTTCTCAGAAAGCTTCTTTTCAGTTTCTATCTTAGGATAATTCCTTTTTCAAAATAGCCTTCTATGGGCTTCCAAATATCACTTTGCAAATTCCACAAGAACAGTCTTAGCGAAAGGCTTCTGGAGGTGAAGCTGTAACTCTGTGAGATAAATTAACAGAACAAATAGCAATTTCTCAGAAATCTTCTTTCAAGTTTTTAACGGAAGAAATTTCCTTTTTCACCATAGCCCTCTATGGACTTCAAAATATCACTTTGCAAATCCCACAAGAACAGTCTTAGCGAAAGGCTTCTTGAGGGAAAGCTGTAACTCGGTGAGGTGCATTAAGAGAACACATGGCGGTTTCTCAGAAAGCTTCTTTCCAGTTTTTAAGGAAGATATTTCCTTTTCACCATAGCCCTCTATGGGCTTCCAAATATCACTTTGCAAATTCCACAAGAACAGTCTTAGCGAAGGCTTCTTGAGGGAAAGCTGTAACTCTGTGAGATGAATTAACAGAACACAAAGCAATTTCTCAGAAATCTTCTTTCCAGTTTTTAATGGAAGATATTTCCTTTTCACCATAGCCCTCTATGGACTTCCAAATATCAGTTTGCAAATCCCACAAGAACAGTCCTAGCGAAAGTCTTCTTGAGGGGAAAGCTATAACTCGGTGAGGTGCATTAAGAGAACACATGGCGGTTTCTCAGAAAGCTTATTTCCAGTTTTTAAGGGAAGATATTTCCTTTTTCACCATAGCCCTCTATGGGCTTCCAAATATCACTTTGCAAATTCCACAAGAACAGTCTTAGAGAAAGGCTTCTTAAAGAGAAAGATGTAACTCTGTGAGATGAATTAACAGAACACAAAGCAGTTTCTCAGAAATCTTCTTTCCTGTTTTTAACGGAAGATATTTCCTCTTTCACCATAGCCCTCTGCGGGATTCCAAATATCACGTTGCAAATTCCACAAGAACAGTCTTAGCAAAAGGCTTCTGGAAGGGAAATCTATAACTCCGTGAGAACAATTAAGAAAACACAATGCAGTTTCTCAGAAAGCTTCTTTTCAGTTTTTATCTTAGGATACTTCCTTTTTCACCATAGCCCTCTGGAGCTTCCAAATTTCACTTTGCAAATTCCACAAGAACAGTCTTAACGATAGGCTTCTTGAGGTGAAAGCTGTAGTCTGTGAGAGGAATTAACAGAACACAAAGCAGTCTCTCAGAAAGCTTCTTTCCAGTTTTTAACGGAAGACATTTCCTTTTTCACCATAGCCCTCTACGGGCTTCTAAGATCACTTTGCAAATTCCACAAGAACAGTCTTAGCGAAAGGCTTCTGGAGAGCAAAGCTGTAATTCTGTGAGATGAACTAACAAAACACAAAGCAGTTTCTCAGAAAGCTTCTTTTCGGTTTTTAACGGAAGAAATTTCCTTTTTCATCATAGCCCTCAATGGGCTTCCAAAGTTCACTTTGCAAATTCCACAAGAACAGTCTTAGCGAAAGGCTTCTTGAGGAGAAAGCTGTAACTCTGTGAGATGAATTAACAGAACACAAAGCAGTTTCTCAGAAAGCTTCTTTCCAGTTTTTAACTGAAGATATTTCCTTTTTCACCATAGACCTCTCTGCGCTTCCAAATATCACTTTGCATATTCCACAAGAACAGTCTTAGCGAAAGGTTTCTGGATGGGAGAGCTGTAACTCTGTGAGATGCATTAACAGAACACAAAGCAGTTTCTCAGAAATCTTCTTTCCAGTTTTTAACGGGAGATATTTCCTATTTCAGCTTAGCCCTCTATGGGATTCCAAATATCACTTTGCATATTCCACAAAAACAGTCTTAGCGAAAGGCTTCTTGAGGTCAAAGCTGTAACTCTGGAGACGAATTAACAGAACACAAAGCAGTTTCTCAGAAAGCTTCCTTTCAGTTTTTATCTTAGGATATTTCCTTTTTCACCGTAGCCCTCTATGGACTTCCAAATATCACTTTGCATATTCCAAAAGAACAGACTTAGTGATCGGCTTCATGATAGGAAAGCTGTAACTCTGTGAGATTAATTAACGGAACACAAAGCAGTTTCTCACAAATCTTCTTTCCAGTTTTTAACGGAAGATATTTCCTTTTTCAACATAGTCCTCTATGGGCTTCCAAATATCACTTTGCAAATTCCACAAGAACAGTCTTAGCGAAAGGCTTCTTGAGGGGGAAGCTGTAACTCTGTGAGATGAATTAACAGAACACAAAGCAGTCTCTCAGAAAGCTTCTTTCCAGTATTTAACTGAAGATATTTTCTTTTTCACTATAGCCCTCTATGGGCTTCCAAATATCACTTTGGAAATCCCAGAAGAACAGTCTTAGCGAAAGGCTTCTTGAGGGGAAAGCTGTAACTCTGTGAGATGATTTAACAGAACACAAAGCAGTTTCTCAGAAAGCTTCTTTTCAGTTTTTAACGGAAGATATTTCCTTTTCACCTTAGCCCTCTATGGGATTCCAAATATCACTTTGCAAATTTCACAGAACAGTCTTAGTGAAAGGCTTCTTGAGGGTAAAGCTGTAACTCTGTGAGATGAATTAACAGAACACAAAGCAGTCTCTCAGAAAGCTTCTTTCCAGTTTTTAATGGAAGATATTTCCTCTTTCACCATAGCCCTCTATGGGCTTCCAAATATCACTTTGAAAATTCCACAAAACAGTCTTAGCAAAAGGCTTCTTGAGGAAAGCTGTAACTCTTTGAGATGAATTAACAGAACACAAAGCAGTTTCTCAGAAAGCTTCTTTTCAGTTTTTAACGAAGATATTTCCTTTTCACCATAGCCTCTATGGGCTTCCAAATATCACTTTGGAAATTCCACAAGAACAGTCTTAGCGAAAGGCTTCTTGAGGGGAAAGCTGTAACTCTGTGAGATGAATTAACAGAACACAAAGAAGTTTCTCAGAAAGCTTCTTTCCAGTTTTTAACGGAAGATATTTCCTTTTTCTCCATAGCCCTGTAGGGTCTTCTAAATATCACTTTCCAAATTACACAAGAACAGTCTTATCGAAAGTCTTCTTGAAGGGAAAGCTGTAACTCTGTGGGATGAATTAGCAGAACACAAAGCAGTTTCTCAGAAAGCTTCTTTTCAGTTTTTATATTAGGATATTTCCTTTACCACCGTAGCCCTCTATTGGCTTCCAACTATCTCTTTGCAAATTTCACAAAAACAATCTTAGTTAACGGCTTCTTGAGGTGAAAGCTGTAACTCTGTGAGATGAACTAACAGAACAAAAAGCAGTTTCTCAGAAAGCGTCTTTTCGGTTTTTATCTGAGGATATTTCCATTTTCACAGTAGACCTCTATGGGCTTCCAAATATCATTTTGCAAATTACACAAGAGGAGCCTTAGCTGAAGGCTTCTTGAGATGAAAGTTGTCACTCTTTGAGACGAATTAACAGAACACATAGCACTTTCTCAGAAAGCTTCTTTTCAGTTTTTAACGAAAGATATTTCCTTTTTCACCATAACCCTCTATGGGCTTCCAAATATCACTTTGCAAATTCCACAAGAACAGTCTAAGCGAAAGGCTTCTTGACGGGAAAGCTGTAACTCTGTGAGATGATTTAACAGAACACAAAGCACTTTCTCAGAAAGCTTCTTTTCAGTTTTTAACGAAAGATATTTCCTTTTTCACCATAACCCTCTATGGGCTTCCAAATATCACTTTGCAAATTCCACAAGAACAGTCTAAGCGAAAGGCTTCTTGAGAGGTAAGCTGTAACTCTGTGAGATGAATTAACAGAACACAAAAGTGTTTCTCAGAGACCTTCTTTCCAGTTTTTAACTGAAGATATTTCCTTTTTCACCATAGCCCTCTAAAGACTTCCAAATATCACTTTGCAAATTCCACAAGAACAGTCTTAGCGAAAGGCTTCTAGAGCCGAAAGCTGTTACTCTGTGAGATGAATTAACAAAACAAAAGCAGTTTCTCAGAAAGCTTCTTTCCAGTTTTTAACGGAAGATATTTCCTTTTCACCATAGCCTCTATGGGCTTCCAAATATCACTTTGCAAATTCCACAAGAACAGTCTTAGCGACAGGCTTCTTGAGCGGAAAGCTGTTACTCTGTGAGATGAATTAACAGAACACAAAGCAGATTCTCAAAATCTTCTTTCCAGTTTTTAACTGAAGATATTTCCTTTTCACCATAGCCCTCTATGGGCTCCAAATATCACTTTGCAATTTCCAGAAGAACAGTCTTAGCGAAAGGCTTCTTGAGGGAAAGCTGTAACTCTGTGAGATGAATTAACAGAACACAAAGCAGTTTCTCAGAAATCTTCTTTCAACTTTTTAACTGAGGATATTTCCTTTTCACTATAGCCCTCTAATGGCTTCCAAATATCACTTTGCAAATTCCACAAGAACGGTCTTAGCGAAAGGCTTCTTGAGGGGAAAGCTGTAACTCTGTGAGATGAATTAACAGAACACAAAGCAGTTTCTCAGAAATCTTCTTTCCAGTTTTTAACTGAAGATATTTCCTTTTCACCATAGCCTCTATGGGCTTCCAAATATCACTTTGCAAATTCCACAAGAACAGTCTTAGCGAAAGGCTTCTTGAGATGAAAGTTGTCACTCTTTGAGACGAATTAACAGAACACATAGCACTTTCTCAGAAAGCTTCTTTTCAGTTTTTAACTGAAGATATTTCCTTTTTCACCATAGCCCTCTATGGGTTTACAAATATCACTTTGCAAATTACACAAGAACAGCCTTACAGAAAGGATTCTTGAGGGGAAAGCCGTAACTCTGTAAGATAAATTAACAGAACACAAAGCAGTTTCTCAGAAAACTTCTTTCCAGTTTTTAACAGAATGTATTTCTTCTTTCACCATAGCCCTCTATCGGCTTCCAAATATCACTTGGCAAATTCAACAAGAACAGTCTTAGCGAAAGGCTTCTTGAGGGGAAAGCTGTAGCTCTGTGAGGTGAATTAACAGAACACAAAGCAGTTCCTCAGAAAGCTTCTTTTCAGTTTTTATCTTAGGATATTTCCGTTTTCACCATTGCCTTCTATGGGCTTCCAAATATCACTTTGAAAATTCCACAAGAACAGTATTAGTGAAAGGCTTTTTGAGGGGAAATCTGTAACTTTGTGAGATGAATTAACAGAACACAAAACAGATTCTGAGAAAGCTTCTTTTCAGTTTTTATCTTAGGATATTTCCGTTTTCACCATTGCCTTCTATGGGCTTCCAAATATCACCTTGAAAGTAGCATAAGAACAGTCTTAGCGAAAGGCTTCTTGAGGGGAAAGCTGTATCTCTTTGAGATAAATTAACAGAACACAAAGCAGTTTCTCTGAAAGCTTCTTTCCAGATTTTAACTTAAGATATTTCCTGTTTCACCATAGCCCTCTTCTGGCTTCCAAATATCAATTTGCAAATTGCACAAGAACAGTCTTAGCGAAAGGCTTCTTGAGGAAAGCTGTATCTCTTTGAGATAAATTAACAGAACACAAAGCAGTTTCTCTGAAAGCTTCTTTCCAGATTTTAACTTAAGATATTTCCTGTTTCACCGTAGCCCTCTATGGGCTTCCAAATATCACTTTGCAAATTCACAAGAACAGTCTTAGCGAAAGACTTCTTGAGGGAAAGCTGTAACTCTGTGAGATGAATTAACAGAACACAAAGCAGTTTCTCAGAAAGCTTCTTTCCAGATTTTAACTTAAGATATTTCCTGTTTCACCATAGCCCTCTATGGCTTCCAAATATCACTTTGCAAATTCCACAAGAACAGTCTTAGCGAAAGGCTTCTTGAGGGAAAGCTGTAACTCTGTGAGATGAATTAACAGAACACAAAGCAGTTTCTCAGAAAGCTTCTTTCCAGTTTTTAACGGAAGATATTTCCTTTTCACCATAGCCCTCTATGGGCTTCCAAATATCACTTTGCAAATTCCACAAGAACAGTCTTATCTAAAGGCTTTTTGAGGGGAAAGCTGTAACTCTGTGAGATGAATTAACAGAACACAAAGCAGTTTCTCAGAAAGATTCTTTCCAGTTTTTAACGAAGATATTTCCTTTTCACCATAGCCCTCTTCTGGCTTCCAAATATCACTTTGCAAATTCCACAAGAACAGTCTTAGCGAAAGGCTTCTTGAGGGAAAGCTGTAAATCAGTGAGATGAATTAACAGAACACAAAGCAGTTTCTCAGAAAGTTTCTTTCCAGTTTTTAACTGAAGATATTTCTTTTTCACCATAGCCTCTATGGGCTTCCAAATATCACTTTGCAAATTCCACAAGAACAGTCTTAGCGAAAGGCTTCTTGAGGGAAAGCTGTAACTCTGTGAGATGAATTAACAGAACACAAAGCAGTTTCTCAGAAAGCTTCTTTCCAATTTTTAACGGAAGCTATTTCCTTTTCACCATAGCCATCTTTGGGCTTCCAATTATCACTTTGCAAATTCCACAAGAACAGTCTTATCGAAAGGCTTCTTGAGAGGAAAGATGTAACTCTGTGAGATGAATTACCAGAACACCACGCAGTTTCTCAGAGTGCTTCTTTTCAGTTTTTCACTGAAGATATATCCTTTTTCACCATAACACTCTATGGACTTCCAAATATCACTTTCCAAATTCCCCAAGAAGAGTCTTAGCGAAAGGCTTCTTGAGGGGAAAGCTGTAAGTCTGTGAGATGAATTAACAGAACACAAAGCAGTTTCTCAGAAAGCTTCCTTCCAATTTTTAACGGAAGATTCTTCCTTTTTCACCATATCCCTCTATGGGCTTCCAAATATCACTTTACAAATTCCACAAGAACAGTCTTATCGAACGCCTTCTTCAGGCGAAAGATGTAACTGTGTGAGATGAATTAACGGACACAACGCAGTTTCTCAGAAAGCTTCTTTCCAGTTTTTACCTGAAGATATTTCCTTTTTCACCATAGTCCTCTAAGGGCTTCGAAATCTCACTTTGCAAATTCCAATAGAACAGTCTTAGCAAAAGGCTTCTTGAGGGGCAAGCTGTAACTCTGTGAGATGAATTAACAGAACACAAAGCAGTTTCTCAGAAGGCTCCTTTCCAGTTTTTAACGGAACACATTTCCTTTTTCACCATAGCCCTCTGTGGGCTTCCAAATATGACTTTGCAAATTTCACAAGAACAGTCTTATCGATAGGCTTTTTGAAGGGAAAGCTGTAACTCTGTGAGATAAATTAAGAGAACACAACGCAGTTTCTCAGAAAGCTTCTTTCCCGTTTTTAAGTGAAGATATTTCCTTTTTCACCATAACCCTCTATGGGCTTCCAAATATCCCTTTGCAAATTCCACAAGAACAGTCTTAGCGAAAGGCTTCTTGAGGGGAAAGCTGTAACTCTGTGAGATGAATTAACAGAACACAAAGCAGTTTCTCAGAAAGCTTCTTTCCAGTTTTTAAAGGAAGATATTTCCTTTTCACCATAGCCCTCTATGGGGTTCCAAATATCACTTTGCAAATTCCACAAGAACAGTCTTAGCGAAAGGCTTCTTGAGGAAAGCTGTAACTCTGTGAGATCAATTAACAGAACACAAATCAGTTTCTCAGAAAGCTTCTTTCCAATTTTTAACTGAAGATATTTCCTTTTTTCACCGTAGACCTCTATGGGCTTCCAAATATCACTTTCCAAATTCCACAAGAACAGTCTTAGTGAAAGGCTTCTTTAGGGGAAAGCTGTAACTCTGTTAGATGAATTAACAGAACAAAAAGCAGTTTCTCAGAATGCTTCTTTCCAATTTTTCACGGAAGATATTCCCTTTTTCACCATAGCCCTCTATGGTCTTCCAAATATCCCTTTGCAAATTCCACAAGAACACTCTTATCGAAAGGCTTCTTGAGGGGAAAGCTGTAACTCTGTGAAATGAATTAGCAGAACACAATGCAGTTTCTCAGAAAGATTCTTTCCAGTTTTAAACGGAAGATATTTCTTTTTTCACCATAGCCCTCTATGGGCTTCAAATATCACTTTGCAAATTTCACAAGAACAGTCATAGCGAAAGGCTTCTTGAGGGGAAAGCTGTAATTATGTGATATGAATTAACAGAACACAAAGCAGTTTCTCAGAATGCTTCTTTCCGGTTTTTAACTGAAGAGATTTCCTTATTCAACATAGCCCTCTATGGGCTTCCAAATATCACTTTGCAAATTACACAAGAACAGTCTTAGCGAAAGGCTTCTTGAAGGGAAAGCTGTAATTCTGCGAGGTGAATTAACAGATCACAAAGCAGTTTCTCAAAAGGCTTCTTTTTAGTTTTTATCTTAGGATATTTCCTTTTTCACCATAGCCTTCCATGGGCTTCCAAATATCACATTGCAAATTCCACAAGAATAGTGTTAGCAAAAGGCTTCTTCAGGGGAAAGCTGTAATTCTGTGAGATGAATTAACAGAACACAAAGCAGTTTCTCAAAAAGCTTCTTTCCAGTTTTTAACTGAAGATATTTCCTTTTTCACCGTAGCCATCTATGGGCTTCCAAATATCACTTTGCAAATTCCACAAGAATAGTCTTAGCGAAAGGCTTCTTCAGTGGATAGCTGCAACACTGTGAGATGAATTAACAGAACACAAAGCCGTTTCTCAGAAAGCTTCTTTCCAATTTTTCACGGAAGATATTCCTTTTTCACCTTAGCACTCTGTGGGCTTCCAAATATCACTTTGCAAATTCCACAAGAACAGTCTTAGCGAAAGGCTTCTTGAGGAAAGCTGTAACTCTGTGAGATGAATTAACAGAACACAAAGCAGTTTCTCATAAAGCTTCTTTCCACTTTTTAACTGAAGATATTTCCTTTTCACCATAGCCCTCTATAGGCTTCCAAATATCACTTTGCAAATTACACTAGAACAGTCTTAGCGATAGGCTTCTTGAGGGAAAGCTGTAACTCTGTGAGATGAATTAACAGAACACAAAGCAGTTTCTCAGAAAGCTTCTTTTCAGTTTTTAACGGAAGATATTTCCTTTTCACCATAGCCCTCTATGGGCTTCCAAGTATCACTTTGCAAATTCCACAAGAACAGTCTTAGCGAAAGGCCTCTTGAGGGAAAAGCTGTAACTCTGTGAGATGAATTAACAGAACACAAAGACGTTTCTCATAAAGCTTCTTTCCAGTTTTTAACTGAAGATAATTTCTTTTTCACCCTAGCCCTCTATAGGCTTCCAAATATCACTTTGCAAATTTCACTAGAACAGTCTTAGCGATAGGCTTCTTGAGGGGAAAGCTATAACCCTGTGAGATGAATTAACAGAACACAAAGCAGTTTCTCATAAAGTTTCTTTCAGTTTTTAACTGAAGATAATTACTTTTTCACCATAGGCCTCTATGGGCATCCAAATATCACTTTGCAAATTCCACAAGAACAGTCTTAGCGAAAATCTTCTTCAGGGGAAAGCTGTAACTCTCTCAGATGAATAAACAGAACACAAAGCAGTTTCTCAAAAAGCTTCTTTCCAGTTTTTATCTGAAGATATTTCCTTTCTCACCATAGGCCTCTAAGGGCATCCAAATATCACTTTGCAAATTCCACAAGAACAGTCTTAGCGAAAGTCTTCTTCAGGGAAAAGCTGTAATTCTCTGAGATGAATGAACAGAACACAAAGAAGTTTCTCAAAAGCTTCTTTTCAGTTTTTAACTGAAGATATTTCCTTTCTCACCATAGGCCTCTAAGGGCTTCGAAATATGACTTTGCAAATTCCACAAGAACTGCGTCATTTAAAGGCTTCTTGACTGGAAAGCTGTAACTCTCTGAGATGAATTAACAGAACACAAAGCAGTTTCTCAGAAAGCTTCTTTTCAGTTTTTATCTTAGGATATTTCCTTTTTCACCATAGCCCTCTATGGGCTTCCAAATATCACTTGCAAATTCCACAAGAACAGTCTTAGCGAAAGGCTTCTTGAGGAAAGCTGTAACTCTGTGAGATGAATTAACAGAACACAAAGCAGTTTCTTAGAAAGATTCTTTCCAGTTTTTAACGGAAGACATATCCTTTTTCACCATAGCCCTCTATGGGCTTCCAAATATCACTTTGCAAATTCCACAAGAACAGTCTTAGAGAAAAGTTTCTTAAGGGAAAAGCTGTAACTCTGTGAGATGAATTAACAGAACACAAAGCAGTTTCTCAGTAAGATTCCTTTGGGTTTTTATTTTAGGATATTTCCTTTTTCACCATAGCTCTCTATGGGCTTCCAAATATCACTTTGCAAATTCCACAAGAACAGTCTTAGGGAAAGGCTTCTTGAGGGGAAAGCTGTAACTCTGTGAGATGAATTAACAGAACCCAAAGCAGTCTCTCAGAAATCTTCTTTCCAGTTTTTAACGGAAGATATTTCCTTTTTCACCTTAGCACTCTGTGGGCTTCCAAATATCATTTTGCAAATTCCCCAAGAAAAGTCTTAGGGAAAGGCTTCTTGAGGAGAAAGCTCTAACTCTGTGAGATGAATTAACAGAACACAAAGCAGCTTCCCAGAAAGCTTCTTTTCGGTTTTCACCTTAGGATATTTCCATTTTCACCTTAGAACTCGATGGGCTTCCAAATATCACTTTACAAATTACACAAGAACAGTCTTAGCGAAAGCTTCTTGGGGGAAATGCTGTAACTCTGTGAGATGAATTAACAGAACACACAGCAGCTTCCCAGAATGCTTCTTTTTGGTTTTCATCTTAGGATATTTCCATTTTCACCTTAGAACTCGATGGGCTTCCAAATATCACTTTACAAATTCCACAAGAACAGTCTTAGCGAAAGCTTCTTGGGGGAAATGCTGTAACTCTGTGAGATGAATTAACAGAAGACAAAGCAGTTTCTCAGAAAATTTCTTTTCGGTTTTTATCTTAGGATATTTCCATTTGCACCATAGCTCTCTATGGGCTTCCAAATATCACCTTGCCAATTCCAAAGAAGAGTCTTTGCGAAAGACTTCTTGAACGGAAAGCTGTAAATCTCTGTGATGAATTAACAGAACAGATAGCAGTTCCTCAGAAAGCTTCTTTTCAGTTTTTATCTTACGATATTTCCCTTTTCACCATAGTCACCTAAGGGCTTCCAAATATCACTTTGCAAATTCCATGAGAACAGTCTTAGCGAAAGGCTTCTTGAGGAGAAACCTGTAACTCTGTGAGATGAATTAACAGAACACAAACGGGTTTCTGAGAAAGTTTCTTTCCAGTTTTTAACGGAAGATATTTCCTTTTTCACCATAGCCGTCCATGGGATTCCAAATATCACTATGCAAATTCAACAAGAACAGTCTTAGGGATAGGCTTGTTGAGGGGAAAGCTGTATCTCTGTGAGATGAATTAACAGAACACAAAGCAGTTTCTCAGAAAGCTTCTTTCCAGTTTTTAACTGAAGATATTTCCTTTTTCACCATAGTCCTCTAAGGGCTTCCAAATAACTCTTTTCAAATTCCACAAGAACAGTCTTAGCGAAAGGCTTCTTGAGGAGAAAGCTGTTAATCTGTGAGACTAATTAACAGAACACAAAGCAGTTTCTCAGATTGCTTCTTTTTGGTTTTTATCTTAGCATACTTCCATTTTCACCATAGCCCTCTATGAGCTTCGAAACATCACTTTGCAATTTCCACAAGAACAGTCATAGCGAAAGGCTTCTTGAGGGGAAAGATGTAAGTATGTGAGATAAATTAACAGAACACAAATCAGTTTCTCAGAAAGCTTCATTCAGTTTTTACCTTAGGATATTTCCTTTTTCACCCTAGCCATCTATAGGCTCCAAATGTCACTTCGCAAATTCCACAAGAACAGCCTTAGCGAAAAACTTCTTAAGGGGAAATCTGTAACTCTGTGAGATGAATTAACAGAACACAAAGCAGTTTCTCAGAAAGCTTCTTTCCAGTTTTTAACGGAAGATAATTCCTTTTTCACCATAGCCCTCTATGGGCTTCCAAATATCACCTTGCAAATTCCACAGGAACAGTCTTAGTGAACGGCTCCTTGAAAGGAGAGCTCTAACTCTGTTAGATGAATTACGAAAACACAATGCAGTTTCTCAGAAAGCTTCCTTTCGGTTTTTATCTTAGCATATTTTCTTTTTCGCCATAACCCTCTATAGTCTTCCAATATCACTTTGCAAATTCCACAAGAACAGTCTCAGTGAACGGTTTCTTCAGGGGAAAGCTGTACCTCTGTGAGATGAAATAACAGAACACAAAGTAGTTTCTCAGAAACCTTCTTTTCAGTTTTTAATGGAAGATATTTCCTTTTTCACCATAGCCCTCTATGCGCTCCCAAATGTCTCTTTGCAAACTCCACAAGAACAGTCTTAGAGAAAGGCTTCTTGAGGGGAAAGCTATAGCTGTGTGAGATGAATTAACAGAACACAAAGCAATTTCTCAGAAAGCTACTTTTCAGTTTTTATCTTAGGATGCTTCCTTTTTCACCATGGGGCTGTATGGGCTTCCAAATATCACTTTGCAAATTCCACAAGAACAGTCTTAGCGAAAGGCTTCTTGAGGGCAAAGCTGTAACTCTGTCAGATGAATTAACAGAAGACAAAGCAGTTTCTCAGAAAGCTTTATTCCAGTTTTTAACTGAAGATGTTTCATTTTTCACCATAACCCCCTATGGGCTTCCAAATATCACTTTGCAAATTCCACAAAAACAGTCCTAGCGAAAGACTTCTTGAGGGGAAAGATGTAGCTCTGTGACATGAGTTAACAGAACACAAAGCAGTTTCTCAGAGAGATTATTTCCAGTTTTTAACGGAAAATATTTACTTTTTCACCATAGCTCTCTATGGGCTTGTAAATATCACTTTGCAAATTCCACAAGAACAGTCTTACCGAAAGGCTTCTTGAGGGGAAAGCTGTAATTCTGTGAGATGAATTAACAGAACACAAAGCAGTTTCTCAGAAAGCTTCTTTCCAGTTTTTAAGAGAAGATATTTCCTTTTTCGCCGTAGCCCTCTATGGGCTTCCAAATATGACTTTAAAATTCCACAGGAACAGTCTTACTGATAGGCTTCTTGATGGGAAAGTTATAACTCTGTGAGATGAATTAAGAGAACACAATGCAGTTTCTGAGAAACCTTCTTTTTGGTTTTTATCTTAGGATATTTCCTTTTTCACCATAGCTCTCTATGGGCTTCCAAATATCACTTTGCAAATTCCACAAGAACAGTCTCAGTGAACGGTTTCTTGAGGAGAAATTTGTAACACTGTGAGATGAATTAACAGAACACAAAGCAGTTTCTCAGATAGCTTCTTTCCAGTTTTTAACGGAAGATATTTCCTTTTTCACCAGAGCCCTCTATAGGCTTCCAAATATCACTCTGCAAATTCCAAAAGGGCAGTATTAGTGAAAGGCTTCTTGAGGGGAAAGCTGTAATTGTGTGAGATAAATTAAGAGAATACAAAGCAGTCTCTCAGAAACCTTCTTTCCAGTTTTTAACGGAAGATATTTCCTTTTTCACCATGGCCCTTTATGGGCTTCCAAATATCACTTTGCAAATTCCACAAGAACAGTCTTAGCGAAAGGCTTCTTGAGGGGAATGCTGTAACTCTGTGAGATGAATTAATTGAACACAAAGCTGTCTCTCCGAAAGCTTCTTTCCAGCTTTTTAAGGAAGATATTTCCTTTATCACCATAGCCCTCTATGGGCTTCCAAATATCACTTTGCAAATTCCACAAGAACAGTCTTTGCGAAAAGCTTCTTGAGGGGAAAGCTGTAATTCTGTGGGATGAATTAACAGAACACAAAGCAGTTTCTCAGAAAGATTCTTTACAGTTTTTAATGGAAGATATTTTCTTTTTCTCCATAGCCCTCTATGGGCTTCCAAATATTACTTTCCAAATTTCACAAGAACAGTCTTAGTGTACGTCTTCCTGAGGGGAAAGCCATAACTCTGTGAGATGAACTAACAGAACACTAAGCAGTTTCTCAGAAAGTTTCTTTTCGGTTTTTATCTTAGTATATTTCCTTTTTCACCATAGCCCCTATGAGCTTCCAAACATCACTTTGCAATTTCCACAAGAACAGTCTTAGAGAAAGACTTCTTGAGGGGAAAGCTGTACCTCTCTGAGATGAATTAACAGAACACAAAGCAGTTTCTCAGAAAGCTTCTTTTCAGTTTTTATCTTAGGATATTTCCTTTTTCACCATAGCCTTCTAAGGTCTTCCAAATATCCCTTTGCAAATTCCACAAGAACACTCTTAGCGAAAGGCTTCTTGAGGGGAAAGCTGTAACTCTGTGAGATGAATTAACAGAACACAAAGCAGTTTCTCAGAAAGCTTCTTTCCAGTTTTTAACTGAAGATATTTCCTTTTTCACGATAGCCCTCCATGGGCTTCCAAATATCACTTTGCAAATTCCACAAGAACAGTCTTAGCGAAAGGCTTCTTGAAGGAAAGCTGTAGCTATGTGAGATAAATTGACAGAACACAAAGCAGTTTCTCAGAAAGCTTCTTTTCAGTTTTTATCTTAGGATATCTCCTTTTCACCATAGCCCTCTGTGGGTTTCCAAATATCACTTTGCAAATTCCACAAGAACAGTCTTAGGAAAGGCTTCATGAGGGGAAAGCTGTAGCTATGTGAGATAAATTGACAGAACACAAAGCAGTTTCTCAGAAAGCTTCTTTTCAGTTTTTATCTTAGGATATCTCCTTTTTCACCATAGCCCTCTGTGGGTTTCCAAATATCACTTTGCAAATTCCACAAGAACAGTCTTAGGGAAAGGCTTCATGAGGGGAAAGCTGTAAGCCTCTGAGATGAATTAACAGAACACAAAGTAGTTTCTCAGAAATCTTCTTTCCAGATTTTAACGGAAGATACTTCCTTTTTCACCATAGTCCCCTATGGGCTTCCAAATATCACTTTTCAAATTCCACAAGATCTGCCTTAGCTAAAGGTTTCTTGAGGAGAAATTTTTAACACTGTGAGATGAATTAACAGAACACAAAGCAGTTTCTCAGAAAGCTTCTTTTCAGTTTTTATCTAAGGATATTTCCTTTTCACCATAGCCCTCTATGGGCTTCAAATATCACTTTGAAAATTCCACAAGAACAGTCTTAGCGAAAGTCTTCTTGAGGTGAAAGCTGTAACTCTGTGAGATGAATTAACAGAACACAAAGCAGTTTCTCAAGCTTCTTTCCACTTTTTAACGGAAGATATTTCCTTTTTCACCATAGCCCTCTATGGGCTTCCAAATATCACTTTGCAAATTCCACAAGAACAGTCTTAGGGAAAGGCTTCTTGAGGGTAAAGCTGTCACTCTGTGAGATGAATTAACAGAACACAAAGCAGTTTCTCAGAAAGCTTCTTTCCAGTTTTTAAGGAAAGGTATTTCCTTTTTCATCATAGCCCTCTATGGGCTTCCAAATATTACTTTCCAAATTTCACAAGAACAGTCTTAGTGAACGGCTTCTTGAGGGGAAAGCTGTAACTCTGTGAGATGAACTAACAGAACACAAAGCAGTTTCTCAGAAATCTTCTTTTCGGTTTTTATCTTAGGATATTTCCTTTTTCACCATAGCCCTCTATGGGCTTCCAAATATCACTTTGCAAATTCCACAGGAACAGTCTTAGGAAAGGCTTCTTGAGGGAAAGTTGTAACTCTCTGAGATGAATTAACAGAACACAAAGCAGTTTCTCAAGCTTCTTTCCACTTTTTTTTTTAATATTATATGCTTAATTTCTTTTTTATTTATATAATTTTGTGTAACAATCACTCATGAAATATCAGAATTCTTATTACTTAGTACATAAAGAATATTCAACAAATATTGTTGCAGTAGAAAGCTAGTCAAGTATGAGCAGGGCAGGAGAGGGCTTGCCTTTTCCACACACCAAATGTCTTGGGAGACCCTCAGGTGATGGTCAAGGGGTTGTTAACTGTTTCTCTAAAGTAGTAATTGGTCATACCTGGTGTCAAGGAAAGGCAGGCTTCTAATAGAAAACACCTGAAACTGATCAGCAACTTCCCAATGAGATCTCAGGAGTGAGGAGAAGTAAGGCAAGATCCCGGAAGTATGCCAATGTATAAAACCCCAAGTCAAGAAGTCAAGCTGTGCACTTGGCTTCTCAAGTCTCCCACTTGGCCCTCTTCCAGGTTGTACTTCCCTTCTTTTCCTTTCTGTTTTAAAGCCTTTTAATAAACCTTCACTCCTGCTCTGAGAATTACCTCTGTCTCACTTTCTGCCTTATGCCCCTTAGTGGAATTCCTTCTGAGGAAGCAAGAATGGAGGGTGCTGCAAACCTATACAGATTCGCCGCCAATGTCTCCAGAACTCGGATGTCTTCCACAGGTAATAACATTGCTTTAAATATTTTTCATAATTATATCATGCTAAAAAACTAAGTATAACAGTGTCAAATACAAATACAATTAAAGCTTTTTGAATTCTATTTTACTTTACAAGGTTTTTTAAATCAAGTATGATTTTTCCTGGTGCAATTAAATTATAATTCTTTTCATATTTATATTTAATCATTTTATATAGAATTATTTTATATTTCTAGTACTTATTATTCTAGTATATCTCGAGGCTTACTTTATGTTTCACTTTTATAAAAATAAGTAAAATATATATTTGATACATTACAATAACTTAGCAAAATGCTCAGGTATAATGCTATTTAAAATTAATATACCATATTTATATAATAATGCTATAATTTTCTCATAAAATAATAAATCTTTTTAATGTTTGAAATTATAGGATGATAAGTGGTCTTTAATTTATTCCCCTTGTTTGAATTTTCAGTAGTGAATATGTTCTTTCAAAAATATTTTTATGATAAATTCCAAATGCATACAATAGTGGATTACCTCTAGGTACTCATCATTCATTTCACCAACATCAACACTTGTCCAATTCCTTTTATCTTCACTCACTTCTCCCCATTTCCCCCAACCGAATTCCTGCCACAACTGCTGACTCAAACCGTTCAAAGGATTGTTTGGTCAATCCTTTTGTAACAATTTAGTTACGTGCTTTTCCTAAAAAATAAGTGGAAGATTATTTTTTATTCTTTATTTTTATTTTTAAAATTATTTATTTCAATTTTGTGGGTATATAGTAGATGTATGTATTTATGGGGTGCATGAGGTGTTCTGATTCAGGCATGCAATGAATAATAATCACATCATGTAAAATGGGGTATCCATTCTCTCAAGCATTTATCCTTTGTGTTACAAGCAATCCAATTAGACTCTTTTAGTTATTTTAAAATGCACAGTTAAATTATTACTGACTATAGTCGCCTTGTTGTGCTATCAAATACTAGATCTTATTTATTCTTTCTGTTTTTTTGTACCCATTAACCATCTCCAGCTTTGCCTCAAACCCCCACTACCCTTCCCAGCCGCTGGTAACCATGCTTCTACTCTCTATCTCCATGAGTTCAATTGTTTTGATTTCTAGATCTCACAAATAAGTGAGAACATGAAATTAGAATTATTATTAAACAGATCTCAAAATGTGACTTAGTTGCGTATCTTCTCCTCCTCTCCCTGTATCAACCTGTTTCAGCCTGGAAGCCTCTAGTGGGAAGGAGGGATGTGGTTGGATGCTTCTTTTTTTTTTTTTTTTTTATATTTTAAGTTCTAGGGTACATGTGCATAACGTGCAGGTTTGTTACATATGTATAGTTGTGCCCTGTTGCTGTGCTGCACCCATCAACTCGTCAGCACCCATCAACTCGTCATTTATATCAGGTATAACTCCCAGTGCAATCCCTCCCCCCTCCCCCTTCCCCATGATAGGCCCCGTGTGTGATGTTCCCTTCCTGAGTCCAAGTGATCTCATTGTTCAGTTCCCACCTATGAGTGAGAACATGCGGTGTTTGGTTTTCTGTTCTTGTGATAGTTTGCTAAGAATGATGGTTTCCAGCCGCATCCATGTCCCTACAAAGGACACAAACTCATCCTTTTTTATGGCTGCATAGTATTCCATGGTGTATATGTGCCACATTTTCTTAATCCAATCTGTCACTGATGGACATTTGGGTTGATTCCAAGTCTTTGCTATTGTGAATAGTGCCGCAATAAACATACGTGTGCATGTGTCTTTATAGCAGCATGATTTATAATCCTTTGGGTATATACCCAGTAATGGGATGACTGGGTCATATGGTACGTCTAGTTCTAGATCCTTGAGGAATCGCCATACTGTTTTCCATAATGATTGAACTAGTTTACAATCCCACCAACAGTGTAAAAGTGTTCCTATTTCTCCACATCCTCTCCAGCACCTGTTGTTTCCTGACTTTTGAATGATCGCCATTCTAACTGGTGTGAGATGGTATCTCATTGTGGTTTTGATTTGCATTTCTCTGATGGCCAGTGATGATGAGCATTTGTTCATGTGTCTGGTGGCTGTATGAATGTCTTCTTTTGAGAAATGTCTGTTCATATCCTTTGCCCACTTTTTGGTGGGGTTGTTTGTTTTTTTCTTGTAAATTTGTTTGAGTTCTTTGTAGGTTCTGGATATTAGCCCTTTGTCAGATGAGTAGATTGCAAAAATTTTCTCCCATTCTGTAGGTTGCCTGTTCACTCTGATGGTAGTTTATTTGCTGTGCAGAAGCTCTTTAGTTTAATGAGATCCCATTTGTCAATTTTGGCTTTTGCTGCCGTTGCTTTTGGTGTTTTAGACATGAAGTCTTTGCCCATGCCTATGTCCTGAATGGTACTACCTAGGTTTTCCTCTAGGGTTTTTATGGTCTTAGGTCTAACGTTTAAGTCTCTAATCCATCTTGAATTAATTTTCGTATAAGGAGTAAGGAAAGGATCCAGTTTCAGCTTTCTGCTTATGGCTAGCCAATTTTCCCAGCACCATTTATTAAATAGGAATCCTTTCCCCATTTCTTGTTTCTCTCAGGTTTGTCAAAGATCAGATGGCTGTAGATGTGTGGTATTATTTCTGAGGACTCTGTTCTGTTCCATTGGTCTTTATCTCTGTTTTGGTACCAGTACCATGCTGTTTTGTTGACTGTAGCCTTGTAGTATAGTTTGAAGTCAGGTAGCGTGATGCCTCCAGCTTTGTTCTTTTGACTTAGGATTGTCTTGGAGATGCGGGCTCTTTTTTGGTTCCATATGAACTTTAAAGCAGTTTTTTCCAATTCTGTGAGGAAACTCGTTGGTAGCTTGATGGGGATGGCATTGAATCTATAAATTACCTTGGGCAGTATGGCCATTTTCACAATATTGATTCTTCCTATCCATGAGCATGGTATGTTCTTCCATTTGTTTGTGTCCTCTTTATTTCACTGAGCAGTGGTTTGTAGTTCTCCTTGAAGAGGTCCTTTACATCCCTTGTAAGTTGGATTCCTAGGTATTTTATTCTCTTTGAAGCAATTGTGAATGGAAGTTCATTCCTGATTTGGCTCTCTGTTTGTCTGTTACTGGTGTATAAGAATGCTTCTGATTTTTGCACATTAATTTTGTATCCTGAGACTTTGCTGAAGTTGCTTATCAGCTTAAGGAGATTTTGGGCTGAGACAATGGGGTTTTCTAAATATACAATCATGTCATCTGCAAACAGGGACAATTTGACTTCTTCTTTTCCTAACTGAATCCCCTTGATTTCTTTCTCTTGCCTGATTGCCCTAGCCAGAATTTCCAACACTATGTTGAATAGGAGTGGTGAGAGAGGGCATCCCTGTCTTGTGCCAGTTTTCAAGGGGAATTTTTCCAGGTTTTGCCCATTCAGTATGATATTGGCTGTGTGTTTGTCATAAATAGCTCTTATGATTTTGAGGTCCGTTCCATCAATACCGAATTTATTGAGCGTTTTTAGCATGAAGGGCTGTTGAATTTTGTCAAAAGCCTTTTCTGCATCGATTGAGATAATCATGTGGTTCTTGTCTTTGGTTCTGTTTATATGCTGGATTATGTTTATTGATTTGCGAATGTTGAACCAGCCTCGCATCCCAGGGATGAAGCCCACTTGATCATGGTGGATAAGCTTTTTGATGTGCTGTTGAATCCGGTTTGCCAGTATTTTATTGAGGATTATTGCATCGATGTTCATCAGGGATATTGGTCTAAAATTCTCTTTTTTTGTGTGTCTCTGCCGGGCTTTGGTATCAGGATGATGTTGGCCTCATAAGATGAGTTATGGAGGATTCCCTGTTTTTCTATTGATTGGAATAGTTTCAGAAGGAATGGTACCAACTCCTCCTTGTACCTCTGGTAGAATTCAGCTGTGAATCCATCTGATCCTGGACTTTTTTTCATTGGTAGGCTATTAATTATTGCCTCAATTTCAGAGCCTGCTATTGGTCTATTCAGGGATTCAACTTCTTCCTGGTTTAGTCTTGGAAGAGTGTAAGTGTCCAGGAAATTATCCATTTCTTCTAGATTTTCCAGTTTATTTGCATAGAGGTGTTTATAGTATTCTCTGATGGTAGTTTGTATTTCTGTGGGGTTGGTGGTGATATCCCCTTTATCATTTTTAATTGCGTCGATTTGATTCTTCTCTCTTTTCTTCTTTATTAGTCTTGCTAGTGGTCTGTCAATTTTGTTGATCTTTTCAAAAAACCAACTCCTGGATTCATTGATTTTTTGGAGGGTTTTTTGTGTCTCTATCTCCTTCAGTTCTGCTCTGATCTTAGTTATTTCTTGCCTTCTGCTAGCTTTCGAATGTGTTTGCTCTTGCTTCTCTAGTTCTTTTAATTGCGATGTTAGAGTGTCAATTTTATTTATTTATTTATTTATTTTTTTTAATTTATTTATTATTATTAAACTTCAAGTTGTAGGGTACATGTGCACAATGTGCAGGTTTGCTACATATGTATACTTGTGCCATGTTGGTGTGCTGCACCCATCAACCCGTCATTTACATAAGGTATAACTCCCAATGCAATCCCTCCCCTCCCCTCCCCTCCCATGATAGGCCCCGGTGTGTGAATGTTCCCTTCCCGAGTCCAAGTGATCTCATTGTTCAGTTCCCACCTATGAGTGAGAACATGCGGTGTTTGGTTTTCTGTTCTTGTGATAGTTTGCTAAGAATGATGGTTTCCAGCTGCATCCATGTCCCTACAAAGGACGCAAACTCATCCTTTTTATGGCTGCATAGTATTCCATGGTGTATATGTGCCACATTTTCTTAATCCAATCTGTCACTGATGGACATTTGGGTTGATTCAAGTCTTTGCTATTGTGAATAGTGCTGCAATAAACATACGTGTGCATGTGTCTTTATAGCAGCATAATTTATAATCCTTTGGGTATATACCTAGTAATGGGATGGCTGGGTCATATGGTACATCTAGTTCTAGATCCTTGAGGAATCGCCATACTGTTTTCCATAATGGTTGAACTAGTTTACAATCCCACCAACAGTGTAAAAGTGTTCCTATTTCTCCACATCCTCTCCAGCACCTGTTGTTTCCTGACTTTTGAATGATCGCCATTCTAACTGGTGTGAGATGGTATCTCATTGTGGTTTTGATTTGCATTTCTCTGATGGCCAGTGATGATGAGCATTTTTCATGTGTCTGTTGGCTGTATGAATGTCTTCTTTTGAGAAATGTCTGTTCATATCCTTTGCCCACTTTTTGATGGGGTTGTTTGTTTTTTCTTGTAAATTTGTTGGAGTTCTTTGTAGGTTCTGGATATTAGCCTTTGTCAGATGAGTAGATTGCCAAAATTTTCTCCCATTCTGTAGGTTGCCTGTTCACTCTGATGGTAGTTTCTTTTGCTGTGCAGAAGCTCTTTAGTTTAATGAGATCCCATTTGTCAATTTTGGCTTTTGCTGCCGTTGCTTTTGGTGTTTTAGACATGAAGTCTTTGCCCATGCCTATGTCCTGAATGGTACTACCTAGGTTTTCCTCTAGGATTTTTATGGTATTAGGTCTAACATTTAAGTCTCTAATCCATCTTGAATTAATTTTCGTATAAGGAGTAAGGAAAGGATCCAGTTTCAGCTTTCTACTTATGGCTAGCCAATTTTCCCAGCACCATTTATTAAATAGGGAATCCTTTCCCCATTTCTTGTTTCTCTCAGGTTTGTCAAAGATCAGATGGCTGTAGATGTGTGGTATTATTTCTGAGGACTCTGTTCTGTTCCATTGGTCTATATCTCTGTTTTGGTACCAGTACCATGCTGTTTTGTTGACTGTAGCCTTGTAGTATAGCTTGAAGTCAGGTAGCGTGATGCCTCCAGCTTTGTTCTTTTGACTTAGGATTGTCTTGGAGATGCGGGCTCTTTTTTGGTTCCATATGAACTTTAAAGCAGTTTTTTCCAATTCTGTGAAGAAGCTCATTGGTAGCTTGATGGGGATGGCATAGAATCTATAAATTACCTTGGGCAGTATGGCCATTTTCACGATATTGATTCTTCCTATCCATGAGCATGGTATGTTCTTCCATTTGTTTGTGTCCTCTTTTATTTCACTGAGCAGTGGTTTGTAGTTCTCCTTGAAGAGGTCCTTTACATCCCTTGTAAGTTGGATTCCTAGGTATTTTATTCTCTTTGAAGCAATTGTGAATGGAAGTTCATTCCTGATTTGGCTCTCTGTTTGACTGTCACTGGTGTATAAGAATGCTTGTGATTTTGCACATTAATTTTGTATCCTGAGACTTTGCTGAAGTTGCTTATCAGCTTAAGGAGATTTTGGGCTGAGACAATGGGGTTTTCTAAATATACAATCATGTCGTCTGCAAACAGGGACAATTTGACTTCTTCTTTTCCTAACTGAATCCCTTGATTTCTTTCTCTTGCCTGATTGCCCTAGCCAGAACTTCCAACACTATGTTGAATAGGAGTGGTGAGAGGGCATCCCTGTCTTGTGCCAGTTTTCAAAGGAATTTTTCCAGTTTTGCCCATTCAGTATGATATTGGCTGTGGGTTTGTCATAAATAGCTCTTATGATTTTGAGGCACGTTCCATCAATACCGAATTTATTGAGCGTTTTTAGCATGAAGGGCTGTTGAATTTTGTCAAAAGCCTTTTCTGCATCTATTGAGATAATGATGTGGTTCTTGTCTTTGGTTCTGTTTATATGCTGGATTATGTTTATTGATTTGCGAATGTTGAACCAGCCTTGCATCCCAGGGATGAAGCCCACTTGATCATGGTGGATAAGCTTTTTGATGTGCTGTTGAATCCGGTTTGCCAGTATTTTATTGAGGATTTTTGCATCGATGTTCATCAGGGATATTGGTCTAAAATTCTCTTTTTTTGTTGTGTCTCTGCCAGGCTTTGGTATCAGGATGATGTTGGCCTCATCAAATGAGTTAGGGAGGATTCCCTCTTTTTCTATTGATTGGAATAGTTTCAGAAGGAATGGTACCAGCTCCTCCTTGTACCTCTGGTAGAATTCAGCTGTGAATCCATCTGGTCCTGGACTTTTTTTGGTTGGTAGGCTATTAATTATTGCCTCAATTTCAGAGCCTACTATTGGTCTATTCAGGGATTCAACTTCTTCCTGGTTTAGTCTTGGAAGAGTGTAAGTGTCCAGGAAATTATCCATTTCTTCTAGATTTTCCAGTTTATTTGCGTAGAGGTGTTTATAGTATTCTCTGATGGTAGTTTGTATTTCTGTGGGGTCGGTGGTGATATCCCTTTATCATTTTAATTGCGTCGATTTGATTCTTCTCTCTTTTCTTCTTTATTAGTCTTGCTAGTGGTCTGTCAATTTTGTTGATCTTTTCAAAAACCAACTCCTGGATTCATTGATTTTTGGAGGGTTTTTGTGTCTCTATCTCCTTCAGTTCTGCTCTGATCTTAGTTATTTCTTGCCTTCTGCTAGCTTTGAATGTGTTTGCTCTTGCTTCTCTAGTTCTTTTAATTGCGATGTTAGAGTGTCAATTTTAGATCTTTCCTGCTTTCTCTTGTGGGCATTTAGTGCTATAAATTTCCCTCTACATACTGCTTTAAATGTGTCCCAGAGATTCTGGTATGTTGTATCTTTGTTCTCATTGGTTTCAAAGAACATCTTTATTTCTGCCTTCATTTCGTTATGTACCCAGTAGTCATTCAGGAGCAGGTTGTTCAGTTTCCATGTAGTTGAGCGGTTTTGATTGAGTTTCTTAGTCCTGAGTTCTAATTTGATTGCACTGTGGTGTGAGAGACAGTTTGTTATAATTTCTGTTCTTGTACATTTGCTGAGGAGTGCTTTACTTCCAATTCGTGGTCAATTTTGGAAGTAAGTACGATGTGGTGCTGAGAAGAATGTATATTCTGTTGATTTGGGGTGGAGAGTTCTATAGATGTCTATTAGGTCTGCTTGCTGCAGAGATGAGTTCAATTCCTGGATCTCCTTGTTAACTTTCTGTCTCGTTGATCTGTCTAATGTTGACAGTGGAGTGTTGAAGTCTCCCATTATTATTGTATGGGAGTCTAAGTCTCTTTGTAAGTCTCTAAGGACTTGCTTTATGAATCTGGGTGCTCCTGTATTGGGTGCATATATATTTAGGATAGTTAGCTCTTCCTGTTGAATTGATCCCTTTACCATTATGTAATGGCCTTCTTTGTCTCTTTTAATCTTTGATGGTTTAAAGTCTGTTTTATCAGAGACTAGTATTGCAACCCCGCTTTTTTTGTTCTCCATTTGCTTGGTAAATCTTCCTCCATCCCTTTATTTTGAGCCTATGTATGTCTCTGCGCGTGAGATGGGTCTCCTGAATACAGCAGACTGATGGGTCTTGACTCTTTATCCAGTTTGCCATTCTGTGTCTTTTAATTGGAGCATTTAGTCCATTTACATTTAAGGTTAAGATTGTTATGTGTGAACTTGATCCTGCCATTATGATATTAACTGGTTATTTTGCTCGTTAGTTGATGCAGTTTCTTCCTAGCCTTGATGGTCTTTACATTTTGGCATGTTTTGCAATGGCTGGTACCGGTTGTTCCTTTCCATGTTTAGTGCTTCCTTCAGGGTCTCTTGTAAGGCAGGCCTAGTGGTGACAAAATCCCTAAGCATTTGCTTATCTGTAAAGGATTTTATTTCTCCTTCACTTATGAAACTTAGTTTGGCTGGATATAAAATCCTGGGTTTAAAATTCTTTTCTTTGAGAATGTTGAATATTGGCCCCACTCTCTTCTGGCTTGAAGAGTTTCTGCCAAGAGATCCGCTGTTAGTCTGATGGGTTTCCTTTGTGGGTAACCCGACCTTTCTCTCTGGCTGCCCTTAAGATTTTTCCTTTATTTATATAATTTTGTGTAACAATCACTCATGAAATATCAGAATTTTATTACTTAGTACATAAAGAATATTCAACAAATATTGTTGCAGTAGAAAGCTAGTCAAGTATGAGCAGGGCAGGAGAGGGCTTGCCTTTTCCACACACCAAATGTCTTGGGAGACCCTCAGGTGATGGTCAAGGGGTTGTTAACTGTTTCTCTAAAGTAGTAATTGGTCATACCTGGTGTCAAGGAAAGGCAGGCTTCTAATAGAAAACACCTGAAACTGATCAGCAACTTCCCAATGAGATCTCAGGAGTGAGAAGTAAGGCAAGATCCCGGAAGTATGCCAATGTATAAAACCCCAAGTCAAGAAGTCAAGCTGTGCACTTGGCTTCTCAAGTCTCCCACTTGGCCCTCTTCCAGGTTGTACTTCCTTCTTTTCCTTTCTGTTTTAAAGCCTTTAATAAACCTTCACTCCTGCTCTGAGAATTACCTCTGTCTCACTTTCTGCCTTATGCCCCTTAGTGGAATTCCTTCTGAGGAAGCAAGAATGGAGGGTGCTGCAAACCTATACAGATTCGCCGCCAATGTCTCCAGAACTCGGATGTCTTCCACAGGTAATAACATTGCTTTAAATATTTTTCATAATTATATCATGCTAAAAAACTAAGTATAACAGTGTCAAATACAAATACAATTAAAGCTTTTTGAATTCTATTTTACTTTACAAGGTTTTTTAAATCAAGTATGATTTTTCCTGGTGCAATTAAATTATAATTCTTTTCATATTTATATTTAATCATTTTATATAGAATTATTTTATATTTCTAGTACTTATTATTCTAGTATATCTCGAGGCTTACTTTATGTTTCACTTTTATAAAAATAAGTAAAATATATATTTGATACATTACAATAACTTAGCAAAATGCTCAGGTATAATGCTATTTAAAAATTAATATACCATATTTATATAATAATGCTATAATTTTCTCATAAAATAATAAATCTTTTTAATGTTTGAAATTATAGGATGATAAGTGGTCTTTAATTTATTCCCCTTGTTTGAATTTTCAGTAGTGAATATGTTCTTTCAAAAATATTTTTATGATAAATTCCAAATGCATACAATAGTGGATTACCTCTAGGTACTCATCATTCATTTCACCAACATCAACACTTGTCCAATTCCTTTTATCTTCACTCACTTCTCCCATTTCCCCAACCGAATTCCTGCCACAACTGCTGACTCAAACCGTTCAAAGGATTGTTTGGTCAATCCTTTGTAACAATTTAGTTACGTGCTTTTCCTAAAAATAAGTGGAAGATTATTTTTATTCTTTATTTTATTTTTAAAATTATTTATTTCAATTTTGTGGGTATATAGTAGATGTATGTATTTATGGGGTGCATGAGGTGTTCTGATTCAGGCATGCAATGAATAATAATCACATCATGTAAAATCCATTCTCTCAAGCATTTATCCTTTGTGTTACAAGCAATCCAATTAGACTCTTTTAGTTATTTTAAAATGCACAGTTAAATTATTACTGACTATAGTCGCCTTGTTGTGCTATCAAATACTAGATCTTATTTATTCTTTCTGTTTTTTTGTACCCATTAACCATCTCCAGCTTTGCCTCAAACCCCCACTACCCTTCCCAGCCTCTGGTAACCATGCTTCTACTCTCTATCTCCATGAGTTCAATTGTTTTGATTTCTAGATCTCACAAATAAGTGAGAACATGAAATTAGAATTATTATTAAACAGATCTCAAAATGTGACTTAGTTATATCTTCTCCTCCTCTCCTGTATCAACCTGTTTCAGCCTGGAAGCCTCTAGTGGGAAGGAGGGATGTGGTTGGATGCTTCTTTTTTTTTCTTTTTTTTTATATTTTAAGTTCTAGGGTACATGTGCATAACGTGCAGGTTTGTTACATATGTATAGTTGTGCCCTGTTGCTGTGCTGCACCCATCAACTCGTCAGCACCCATCAACTCGTCATTTATATCAGGTATAACTCCCAGTGCAATCCCTCCCCTCCCCTTCCCCATGATAGGCCCCGTGTGTGATGTTCCCCTTCCTGAGTCCAAGTGATCTCATTGTTCAGTTCCCACCTATGAGTGAGAACATGCGTGTTTGGTTTTCTGTTCTTGTGATAGTTTGCTAAGAATGATGGTTTCCAGCCGCATCCATGTCCCTACAAAGGACACAAACTCATCCTTTTTATGGCTGCATAGTATTCCATGGTGTATATGTGCCACATTTTCTTAATCCAATCTGTCA
>JAKFHT010000947.1:0-42787 GCA_023783455.1 Erythrocebus patas | reverse complement strand
CGGTTTGAGTCCTCTTTGAGACAGTCAAAACAGGTTTGAGCCGGTCTGGTGTTTGAGCCGGTCAAAACCGGTTTGAGCCGGTCTGGCCTGGTTTGAGTCCGGTTTGAGCAGGTCAAAACCGTTTGAGCTGATTGAATGCACATCACAAAGCAGTTTCTCAGAAAGCTTCTTCCAGTTTTCATCTGAAGATATTTCTCACCATAAGCCTCAAAGTGCCTGAATATCCCTTTTCTGACTAACAAACAGTTTAGAATACTGCTCAATGAAAAGAAGCTTAACTGTGAGTGGAATCACAGGACACAGAAAGTTTTTGGTTTTTATCTGAGGGTATTTTTCCATATTTCAAGAGCTTCCAAATGTCCTTTCTCAGTTTACAGAACAGTGATTTCAAACTGCTCAATCCAAAGAATGATTTAACTCTATGAGATGAATACACACATCACAAAGCAGTTTCTCAGAAAGCTTCTTCCAGTTTTCATCTGAAGACATTTCCTTTTCACCATAGCCTGCCTTTAATATCCCTTCAGATCCTCAAAGACAGATTTTCCAAACTGAAATGTAGAAAGTTTTTAACTCTGAAATGAATGCATATCAGAGAGCAGTTTCCAGAAAGCTTTTTGTTTTATCTGAAATATTTCACTTTTCCATAGTCTTCAATGCAGAATATCACTTTTAGTTTTACAGAACAGTGTTCAAACACTGCCTTATGAGAAGAAAAGGTATAACTCCTGAGTGGAATGCACACATCACAAGCAGTTTCTCAGAAAGCTTCTTTCCAGTTTTTATCTGAGATATTTCCTTTTCACCATAGCCTGAATGTGCTCCCAATATCCTTCTCAGATCCTCCATGACAGTTTCTGCTGAATAAAGAAAGTTTTATCTATGTGAGATGAATAAACATCATAAAAAGCAGTTTCACAGAAAGTTTCTTTCCAGTTTTCTGAAGATATTTCTTTCACCATATCTCCATCAATATCCCTCAGATCCATCCATGACAGAGTTTCTGTGTAGTTTTTCTAGTGAGATGAATACATATCTCATTTCACAGATATTTCCATTCTGAGAAGAAGTATAACACTGTGAGTGGAATGCAGTCACAAGCAGCACCTCAAAAGCTTCTCCAGTTTTTATCTGAATATTTCCTTTCACTTCTCAAATGCTGGTATCCCTATCACAACTAAATAAAACAGTGTTAGAAACTGCTCAATGAAAAGAAGCTTAAATAGAGTGGAATGCATGACAAAAGCAGTTTCACAGAAGTTTTTTCCAGTTTTTATCTGAAGATATTTCTTTTCTAGCGTTCCAAATGTCCTTTCAGGTCCCAGAAACAGATTTCAAACTGCTCAATAAAGAATGATTTAACTCTATGAGATGAATACACACATCACAAAGCAGTTTCAAGTTCTTTCCAGTTTTATCTGAAGACATTTCCTTCACCATAGCCTCTGCCACTAATATCCCTTCAGATTCTCAAAGATAGAGTTCCAAACTGAAAGAGATAACTCTGTGAGTGAATGCACATGTCAGAGCAGTTTTGAAAGCTTTCTGGGTTTTATCTGAAGATATTTCCTTTTCACCATAGCCAAGCTCCAAAATATCCTTCTGATTTTACAAACAGTGTTCAAACACTGCAATAAAGAGGTAACTCTGAGTGGAATGCATCACAGCAGTTTCTCAGAAAGCTTCTCCAGTTTTTCTGAAGATTTTTATTTTCACATAATGTGTTCCCAAATGTCCCTTCTTCCACAGACAGTGTTCAAACTGCTAAAAAGAAAGTTTCTATCAGATGAATACACACATCAAAACAGCAGCTCAGAAGCTTCCAGTTTCATCTGAAGATATTTTCACCATAGCCTAAAGTGCTCAAATATCCTCAGATCCTCCAAGAGTTTCAAACTGAATGTAAGAAAGTTTTAACTATGAATGAATATCACACAGAGCAGTTTCACAGAAAGCTTCTTCTTTTTTCTGAGGATATTTCCTTTTCACATAGTCTCAATCCCAAATATCCCTTATTTTTTCAAAAACAGTGACCACTGTATGAGAAAGAGTATAACTGAGTGAATGTACACATCACAAAGCAGTTTCTCAGAAAGCTTCCAGTTTTTATCTGAAGATTTTTCACATATTCCTGAATGTGTTCTGAATGTCCTTCAGATCCTCCATGACAGTTTCAAACTGTGTAATATAAAGAAAGTTTTATCTATGAGATGAATAAATATATCATCACAGCAGTTTCAGAAAGCTTCTTTCCAGTTTTTGTCTGAGGATATTTCCTTTTCACATAGCCATCCATATACTCCAATGTCCCTAGCCTTTTTCTCCAAAGGTTCAATCCTATGAGAAGAAAGGTATAACTCTGTGAGTGAATGCACTCACAAAGCAGCTCCTTGAAAGCTTCTCCAGTTTCTATCTGAAGATATTTCCTTTTCACCATAAGCCTCAAAGCTCCAATATCCTTCAGACTAAATAAAACAGACAATACTGCTCAATAAAAGAGAAGCTTAACTGTGAGTGGAATTCACATCACAGAGCAGTTTCACAGAAAGTTCTTCTGGTTTTATCTGAGGATATTTCTTTTCAGCATATTCAGATTCCCAAATGTCCTTTCTCAGTTCCACAGAAACAGTGATTTCAAACTGCTCAATCCAAAGAATGATTTAACTCTATGAGATGAATACACACACATCACAAAGCAGTTGCTCAGAAAGCTTCTCTCAGTTTTCAGAAGACATTTCCTTTTCACCACAACCCTGCCACTAATATCCTTCACAGATTCTCAAGACAGAGTTTCCAAACTGCATGTAGAGAAAGTTTAACTCGTGAAATGAAATATATCAGAGAGCAGTTTTGGAAGCTTCTTTCTGGTTTTATTTGAGGATATTTCACTTTTCCATAGTCTTCAATGCTCAAAATATCACTTTGTTTTACAGAAGTGTTTCAAACACTGCCTTATGAAAAGAGGTATAACTCTGAGTGGAATGCACATCACAAAGCAGTTTCTAGAAAGCTTCTCCAGTTTTTATCTGAAGATATCCTTTTCACCATAGGCCTGAATGTGCTCCCAATGTCCTTGGATCCTCCATGACAGTTTCCAAACTGCGTAATAAAGAAAGTTTTATCTATGTGAGATGAATAAATATATATCACAAAGCAGTTTCACAGAAGCTTTCTTTCCAGTTTTCTGAGGATATTTCCTTTTCACCATAAATCCATATACTGGTATCCCTGGTAGTTCCAAACACCCCAATCTATGAAAAGAATATAACTGTGAGTGGAATGCACACACAAAGCAGCTCTCGAAAGCTTCTCCAGTTTCTATCTGAAGATATTTCCTTTTCACCATAAGCCTGCTCCAATATCCTTGCAGACTAAAACAGTGTTAGAATACTGCTCAATGAAAAAGCTTAACTGTGTGAGGGAATTCATGACACAGAGCAGTTTCACAGAAAGCTTCTTCTGTTTTTTATCTGAGGATATTTCTTTTCAGCATTCTAAAGAGCGTTCCCAAATGTCCTTTCAGTTCCACAGAAACAGTGATTTCAAACTGCTCAATCCAAAGAATGATTTAACTATGAGATGAATACACACATCACAAAGCAGTTGCTCAGAAAGCTTCTCTCAGTTTTCATCTGAAGACATTTCCTTTCACAGCCTCTGCCACTTAATATCCCTTAGATCCTCAAAGACAGATTTCCAAACTGGGAAATGTAGAGAAGTTTTAACTCTGTGAAATGAATGACATGTCAAGCAGTTTCTGGAATGCTTCTTTCTTTTATTTGGATATTTCACTTTTCACATAGTCTTCAATGCTCCAAAATATTACTTTTGGTTTTACAGGAACAGTGTTCAAACACTGCCTTATGAGAAAAGAGGTATAACCCTGAGTGAATGCACATCACAAAGCAGTTTCTCAGAAAGCTTCTCTCCAGTTTTATCTGAAGATTTTCACCATAGGCCTGAATGTCTCAATGTCCCTTCATCTGTCCATGGAGTTTCAAACTGTATAATATAGAAAGTTTTATCTATGTGAGATGAATAAACATATCATCAGAGCAGTTTCACAGAAAGCTTCTTTCCAGTTTTGTCTGAGGATATTTCCTTTTCACCATAGTCCATATACTCCCAAATGTCCCTGGTAGCTTTTTCTCAAAGGGATTCAATTATGAAAAGAAAGGTATAACTCTGTGAGTGGAATGCACACGTCACAAAAGCAGTTTTGAAAGCTTCTCCAGTTTCTATCTGAAGATATTTCCTTTTTCACCATAAGCCTCAAAGCGCTCCTATCCTTCTGACTAAAATAAAACAGAAGAATACTGCTCAATGAAAGAGAAGCTTAACTGTGAGTGGAATGCACATCACAAAGCAGTTTCACAGAAAGCTTCCTTCTGGTTTTTATCTGAGGTATTTCTTTTCATATTCAAAGAGCTCCAAATGTCCTTTCTCAGATTCCACAGAACAGTGATTTCAAACTGCTCAATCCAAAGAATGATTTAACTCTATGAGATGAATACATCACAAAGCAGTTCTCAGAAAGCTTCTCCAGTTTTCATCTGAAGATATTTCTCACCACAGCCTCTGGGCGCCACTTAATATCCCTTCACAGATTCCTCAAAGACAGATTTCCAAACTGGGCAATGTAGAGTAAGCTTTAACTCTGAAATGAATGCACATCACAAAGCAGTTTCTCAGAAAGCTTCCTTCTGGTTTTATCTGAAGATATTCCTTTTTCACCATAGTCTTCAAAGCGAAAATATCACTTTTTGGTTTTACAGGAACAGTGTTCAAACACTGCCTTATGAGAAAGAGGTATAACTCCTGAGTGGAATGCACACATCACAGCAGTTTCTCAGAAAGCTTCTCTCCAGTTTTTATCTGAAGATATTCCTTTTTCACCATAGGCCTGAATGTGCCCAAATGTCCCTTCAGATCCATCCATGACAGAGTTTCAAACTGCATAATAAAGAAAGTTTTATCTATGAGATGAATAAACATATCTATCACAAAGCAGTTTCACAGAAAGCTTCTTCCAGTTTTGTCTGAGGATATTTCCTTTTTCACCATACCATCTATACTCCCAATGTCCCTGGTAGCTTTTTCTCAAAAGGATTTCAATCCTTATGAAAAGAAAGGTATAACTCTGTGAGTGAATGCACATCACAAAGCAGTTTCTCAGAAAGCTTCTCCAGTTTCTATCTGAAGATATTTCCTTTTCACCATAAGCCTCAAAGTGCTCCTGAATATCCCTTCACTGATATAAACAGGTTAGAAAACTGCTCAATGAAAGAGAAGCTTAACTGAGTGAGAGGAATTCACAACATAGCAGTTTCACAGAAAGCTTCCTTCTGGTTTTTATCTGAGGATATTTCTTTTCCATATTCTAGAGCATTCCCAAATGTCCTTTCAGTTCCACAGAAACAGTGATTTCAAACTGCTCAATCCAAAGAATGATTTAACTCTATGAGATGAATACACATCACAAAGCAGTTGCTCAGAAAGCTTCTCTCCAGTTTTTATCTGAAGATATTTTTCACCATAAGCCTCAAAGTGCTCCAATATCCCTTCAGATTCCTCAAAGACAGTTTCCAAACTGGGCAATGTAGAGTAAGCTTTAACTCTGAAATGAATGCACATCAGAGAGCAGTTTCTTGAAAGCTTCTTTCTGGTTTTATTTCAGGATATTTCACTTTTGCCATAGTCTTCGTAAAATATCACTTTTTGGTTTACAGGAACAGTGTTCAAACACTGCTTATGAGAAAAAGGTATAACTCTGAGTGGAATGCACATCACAAAGCAGTTTCTCAGAAAGCTTCTTCCAGTTTTTATCTGAAGATATTCCTTTTTCACCAGGCCTGAATGTGCCCAAATGTCCTTCAATGTCCATGACAGAGTTTCAAACTGCATAATAAAGAAAGTTTTATCTATGTGAGATGAACATGTATCACAAAGCAGTTTCACAGAAAGCTTCTTTCTGGTTTTATTTGAGGATATTTCACTTTTCACCATAGTCCATATTGAATGTCCCTGGTAGCTTTTTCTCCAAAAGGGATTTCAATCCTCTATGAAAGAAAGGTATAACTCTGAGTGGAATGCACATCACAAAGCAGTTTCTCAGAAAGCTTCTCCAGTTTCTATCTGAAGATATTTTTCACCATAAGCCTCAAAGTGCTCCAATATCCCTTCAGCTAAACATAAACAGTGTTAGAAAACTGCTCAATGAAAGAGAAGCTTAACTGTGAGTGGAATCACATACAGCAGTTTCACAGAAAGCTTCTTCTGGTTTTATCTGATATTTCTTTTCATATTCTAAGATCCAAATGTCCTCTCAGGTTCCACAGAAACAGTGATTTCAAACTGCTCAATCCAAAGAATGATTTAACTCTATGAGATGAATACACACATCACAAAGCAGTTGCTCAGAAAGCTTCTCTCCAGTTTTCATCGGAAGACATTTCCTTTCTCCCACCTCCAGTGCCACTTAATATCCCTTCAGATTCCTCAAAGACAGTTTCCAAACTGAGAAATGAAGTAAGCTTTAACTGTGAAATGAATGCACGTCAGAGCAGTTTCTTGAAAGCTTCTTTCTGGGTTTTATTTCAGGATATTTCACTTTTCACCATAGTCTTCAATGCTGAATATCTTTTCAGTTTTACAGAACAGTGTTCAAACACTGCCTTATGAGAAAAGAGGTAACTCCTGAGTGGAATGCACATCACAAAGCAGTTTCTCAGAAAGCTTCTTCCAGTTTTTATCTGAAGATATTTCCTTTTCACCAGGCCTGAATGTGCTCAATATCCCTTCAGATCCATCCATGACAGAGTTTCAAACTGCATAATGAAAAGTTTTATCTATGTGATGAATATCTATCACAAAGCAGTTTCACAGAAAGCTTCTTTCCAGTTTTGTCTGAGATATTTCCTTTTCACCATAGTCCATATATTGAATGTCCCTGGTAGTTTTCTCCAAAAGGGATTTCAATCCTCTATGAGAAAAAGTATAACTCTGTGAGTGGAATGCACATCACAAAGCAGTTCTCAGAAAGCTTCTCCAGTTTCTGAAGATATTTCCTTTTCACCATAAGCCTCAAAGTGCTCCAATATCCCTTCAGCTAAACATAAACAGTGTTAGAAAACTGCTCAATGAAAAGAGAAGCTTAACTGTGAGTGGAATGCACATCACAAAGCAGTTTCACAGAAAGCTTCTTCTGGTTTTATTGAGGATATTTCTTCCATATTCTAAGATATTCCCAAATGTCCTTCTCAGATTCCACAAAACAGTGATTTCAAACTGCTCAATCAAAGAATGATTTAACTCTATGAGATGAATACACACATCACAAAGCAGTTGCTCAGAAAGCTTCTCCAGTTTTTATCTGAAGATATTTCCTTGCTCACAAGCCTCTGCCACTTAATATCCCTTCAGATTCCTAAAGACAGAATTTCCAAACTGGGCAATGTAGAGTAAGCTTTAACTCTGTGAAATGAATGCACATATCAGAGAGCAGTTTCTTGAAAGCTTCTTCTGGTTTTATTTGAGGATATTTCACTTTTCCATAGTCTTCAATGCTCTGAAATATCACTTTTTGTTTTACAGAACAGTGTTCAAACACTGCCTTATGAGAAGAGGTATAACTCCTGAGTGGAATGCACACATCACAAAGCAGTTTCTCAGAAAGCTTCTTTCCAGTTTTTATCTGAAGATATTTCCTTTTCACCATAGCCTGAATGCTCCAATGTCTCCTTCCTTCCATGACAGTTTTCAAACTGTAATATAAAGAAAGTTTTATCTATGAGATGAATAACATACAAAAAGCAGTTTCACAGAAAGCTTCTTTCCAGTTTTTATCTGAGATATTTCTTCATCATGTGCTCATATCCTTCTCCATGAATTTCCTAATGCTTTTCTCTTTCAACATCCTTTCATGAGAAGAATAACTGTGAGTGGAATGCACATCACAAAGCAGTTCTCAGAAAGCTTCTCTCAGTTTCTATCTGAAGATATTTCCTTTTCACCATAAGCCTCAAAGTGCTCCAATATCCCTTCAGCTAAACATAAACAGTGTTAGAAACTGCTCAATGAAAAGAGAAACTTAACTGTGAGTGGAATGCACATCACAAAGCAGTTTCACAGAAAGCTTCTTCTGGTTTTTATCTGAGGATATTTCTTTCCATATTCTAAGAGTTCCCAAATGTCCTTCTCAGATTCCACAGAAACAGTGATTTCAAACTGCTCAATAAAGAATGGTTTAACTCTATGAGATGAATACACACATCACAAAGCAGTTGCTCAGAAAGCTTCTCCAGTTTTCATCGGAATTTCTTTTTCACAAGCCCCTGCCACTTAATATCCCTTCAGATTCCTCAAAGACAGAGTTTCAAACTGAAAAGAGAAGCTTTAACTCTGAAATGAATGCACATCAGAGCAGTTTCTGAAAGCTTCTTTCTGGGTTTTATTTGAGGATATTTCACTTTTCACATAGTCTTCAATGCTCAAATATCCTTTTTTTTACAGGAACAGTGTTCAAACACTGCCTTATGAGAAAAGAGGTATAACTCTGAGTGAATGCACACATCACAAAGCAGTTTCTCAGAAAGCTTCTCCAGTTTTTATCTGAAGATATTTTTTCACCATAGCCTGAATGTGCTCCCAATGTCCTTCAATCCTCCATGACAGTTTCAAACTGTAATAGAAAGAAAGTTTTATCTATGAGATGAATACACATCACAAAGCAGTTTCACAGAAAGCTTCTTTCCAGTTTTTTCTGAGGATATTTCCTTTTCATCCATACCCAAATGTCCTCAGTTTTTTCTCAAAAAGATTTCCCAATCCTATGAGAAGAAAAGTATAACTCTGTGAGTGGAATGCACATCACAAAGCAGTTGCTCAGAAAGCTTCTCCAGTTTTATCTGAAGATATTTCCTTTTCACCATTTTCAAAGTGCTCCTGAATATCCTTCAGCTAAACATAAACAGTGTTAGAAACTGCTCAATGAAAAGAAGCTTAACTGTGAGTGGAATGCACATCACAAAGCAGTTTCACAGAAAGCTTCTTCTGGTTTTTATCTGAGGATATTTCTTTTCCATATTCTAAGAGTTCCCAAATGTCCTTCTCAGATTCCACAGAAACAGTGATTTCAAACTGCTCAATCCAAAGAATGATTTAACTCTATGAGATGAATACACATCACAAAGCAGTTCAGAAAGCTTCTCTCCAGTTTTCTGAAGATATTTCCTTTTCACCACAGCCTCAAATATCCTTCACAGAATCCTAAAGACAGTTTCAAACTGAAATGTAGAGAAAAGTTTTAACTCTGAAATGAATGCACATATCAGAGCAGTTTCAGAAAGCTTCTTCTGGTTTTATTTGAGGATATTTCTTTTCCATCTTCAAAACCCTATGGTTTTACAAACAGTGTTCAAACACTGCCTTATGAGAAAAGAATATAACTCTGAGGAATGTACACATCACAAAGCAGTTTCTCAGAAAGCTTCTCCAGTTTTATCTGAAGATTTCCTTTTCACCAGGCCTGAAGCTCAATATCCCTTCAAATCCAGAGAGTTTCCAAACTGCAATAAAGAAAGTTTTAACTCTGAGATGAATAAACACAAAGCAGTTTCACAGAAAGCTTCTTTCCAGTTTTATCTGAGGATATTTCCTTTTCACCATAGCCTGAATGTGCTCCCAAATGTCCTTCAGTTCTCAGACAGTTTCAACAGAGAATGAAAGAAAGTTTTATCTATGTGAGATGAATACACACATCACAAAGCAGTTCTCAGAAAGCTTCTCCAGTTTTATCTGAAGATATTTCTTTTCACCATAGCCTGAATGTGCTCCCAATGTCCCTTCGGATCCATCCATGACAGAGTTTCAAACTGCATATGAAAGAAAGTTTTATCTATGTGAGATGAATACACATATCACAAAGCAGTTTCAGAAAGCTTCTTTCCAGTTTTGTCTGAGGATATTTCCTTTTCACCATAGCCCATATTCTCCCAATATCCTGGTACCTTTTCTCCAAAAGAGTTTCATGCTGTATGAGAAGAGGTATAACTCTGTGAGTGGAATGCACATCACAAAGCAGTTTCAGAAAGCTTCTCTCCAGTTTTATCTGAAGATATTCTTTTTCACTGTAAGCCCAATATCTCTAGCTAAATAAAACAGTGTTAGAAAACTGCTCAATGAAAGAAGCTTAACTGTGTGAGTGGAATGCACATCACAAAGCAGTTTCACAGAAAGCTTCCTTCTGGTTTTTTTATCTGAGGATATTTCTTTTCCATATTCTAAAGAGCGTTCCCAAATGTCCTTCTCAGATTCCACAGAAACAGTGATTTCAAACTGCTCAATCCAAAGAATGTTTTAACTCTATGAGTGAATACACATCACAAAGCAGTCAGAAAGCTTCTCTCCAGTTTTATCTGAAGATATTTCTTTTCACCATAGCCTCTGCGCCACTTAATATCCCTTCAGATTCCTCAAAGACAGTTTCCAAACTGGGCAATGTAGAGTAAGCTTTAACTCTGTGAAATGAATGCACACATCACAAAGCAGTTTCACAGAAAGCTTCCTTCTGGTTTTATTTGAGGATATTTCACTTTTCACCATAGCCCTCTATGGGCTTCCAAATATCACTTTTCAGTTTTACAGGAACAGTGTTCAAACTGCCTTATGAGAAAAGAGGTATAACTCTGAGTGGAATGCACAAAAGCAGTTTCACAGAAAGCTTCTTTCCAGTTTTATCTGAGATATTTCTTTTCACCATAGTGAATGCAATATCACTGTTTCCATGACAGTTTCAAACTGTAATGTAAAGAAAGTTTTATCTATGTGAGATGAATAAACATCACAAAGCAGTTTCACAGAAAGCTTCTTTCCAGTTTTATCTGAAGATATTTCCTTTTCACCATAGGCCTGAATGTGCTCCCAATGTCCTCAAATCCATCCATGACAGTTTCAAACTGTAATGTAAAGAAAGTTTTATCTATGAGATGAATACATATCATCAAAAGCAGTTTCAGAAAGCTTCTTTCCAGTTTTTGTCTGAGGATATTCCTTTTTCACCATAGCCGTCCATATATTCCTGAAGGTCCCTATTTAGCTTTTTCTCCAAGAGGGATTCTCCAATCCTCTATGAGAAGGAAGGTATAACTCTGTGAGTGGAATGCACACATCACAAAGCAGATCCTCTGAAAGTTTCTCTCCAGTTTTTATCTGAAGATATTTCCGTTTTCACCATAAGCCTCAAAGCACTCACGAATATCCCTTCGTAGACTAGATACAGTGTTAGAAAACTGCTCAATGAAAAAGAGAAGCTTAACTGAGTGAAACGAATTCACATGACACATAGCAGTTTCACAGAAAGCTTCCTTCTGCTTTTTATCTGAGGATATTTCTTTCTCCATATTCTAAAGAGCGTTCCCAAATATTCTTCTCAGATTCCACAGAAACAGTGATTTCAAACTGCTCAATCCAAACAATGATTTAACTCTAGGACGTGAATACACACATCACAAAGCAGTTGCTCAGAAAGCTTCTCCAGTTTCTATCTGAAGATATTTCCTTTTCACCACAGCCTCAGCACTTAATATCCCTTCAGATTCCTCAAAGACAGAGTTTCCAAACTGGGCAATGTAGAGTAAGCTTTAACTCTGAAATGAATGCACATATCAGAGAGCAGTTTCTGAAACTTCTTTCTGGTTTTATTTGAGGATATTTCACTTTTCACCATAGTCTTCAATGTGCTCCAAATATCACTTTTGGTTTACAGGAACAGTGTTCAAACACTGCCTTATGAGAAAAGAGGTATAACTCCTGAGTGGAATGCACACATCACAAAGCAGTTTCTCAGAAAGCTTCTCCAGTTTTATCTGAAGATATTTCCTTTTCACCATATCCCGATCAGGATCCACCAGAATATTATGTTAGAATTTCACAGAAAATTTCTTTCCAGTTTTTGTCTGAGGATATTTCCTTTTCACCATAGCCGTCCATATACTCCTGAAGGTCCCTATTTAGCTTTTTCTCCAAGAGGGATTCTCCAATCCTCTATGAGAAGGAAGGTATAACTCTGTGAGTGGAATGCACACATCACAAAGCAGCTCCTCTGAAAGCTTCTCTCCAGTTTCTATCTGAAGATATTTCTTTTTCACCATAAGCCTCAAAGCGCCCGAATATCCCTTTGCAGACTAAACAGTGTTAGAAAACTGCTCAATGAAAAAGAGAAGCTTAACTGAGTGAAAGGAATTCACAACAAAGCAGTTTCACAGAAAGCTTCCTTCTGCTTTTTATCTGAGGATATTTCTTTCTCCATATTCTAAAGAGCGTTCCCAAATATTCTTCTCAGATTCCACAGAAACAGTGATTTCAAACTGCTCAATCCAAACAATGGTTTAACTCTATGATATGAATACACACATCACAAAGCAGTTGCTCAGAAAGCTTCTCTCCAGTTTTCATCAGAAGATTTCCTTGCTCACAAGCCTCTGCCAAATATCCTTCAGATTCCTCAAAGACAGAGTTTCCAAACTGGGCAATGTAGAGTAAGCTTTAACTCTGAAATGAATGCATATCAGAGAGCAGTTTCTTGAAAGCTTCTTCTGGTTTTATCTGAGGATATTTCACTTTTCCATAGTCTTCAATGCTCCAAATATCACTTTTCAGTTTTACAGGAACAGTGTTCAAACACTGCCTTATGAGAAAAGAGGTATAACTCTGAGTGGAATGCACACATCACAAAGCAGTTTCTCAGAAAGCTTCTTCCAGTTTTATCTGAAGATATTTCCTTTTCACCATAGGCCTGAATGTGCTCCTGAATGTCCCTTCAATCCATCCATGACAGTTTCAAACTGCATAATATAAAGAAAGTTTTATCTGTGTGAGATGAATAAACATATCTATCAAAAAGCAGTTTCACAGAAAGCTTCTTTCCAGTTTTTGTCTGAGGATATTTCCTTTTCACCATAGCCATCCATGCTCCTGAATGTCCCTTGGTAGCTTTTCTCCAAAATTCCCAATCCTCTATGAGAAGAAAGGTATAACTCTGTGAGTGGAATGCACACGTCACAAAGCAGTTGCTCAGAAAGCTTCTCCAGTTTCTATCTGAAGATATTTCCTTTTCACCATAGCCTCAAAGTGCTCCGAATATCCCTTAGCTAAACATAACAGTGTTAGAAAACTGCTCAATGAAAAGAAGCTTAACTGTGAGAGGAATTCACATACACAGAGCAGTTTCACAGAAAGCTTCCTTCTGGTTTTATCTGAGGATATTTCTTTTCCATATTCTAAGAGCATTCCCAAATGTCCTTCTCAGATTCCACAGAAACAGTGATTTCAAACTGCTCAATCCAAAGAATGATTTAACTCTATGAGATGAATACACACATCACAAAGCAGTTGCTCAGAAAGCTTCTCTCCAGTTTTTATCTGAAGATATTTCCTTGCTCACCACAGCCTCCAGGCCACTTAATATCCCTTCACAGATTCCTCAAAGACAGAGTTTCCAAACTCAAATAGAAGCTTTAACTCTGAAATGAATGCACATATCAGAGAGCAGTTTCTTGAAAGCTTCTTCTGGTTTTATTTGAGGATATTTCACTTTTCCATAGTCTTCAATGCTCCAAATATCACTTTTCAGTTTTACAGGAACAGTGTTCAAACACTATGAGAAAAAGGTATAACTCCTGAGTGGAATGCACATCACAAAGCAGTTTCTCAGAAAGCTTCTCCAGTTTTTATCTGAAGATATTTCCTTTTCACCATAGGCCTGAATGTCCCAATGTCCTTCAGAAATCCATGATGGAGTTTCAAAGCAATGAAAGAAAGCTTTATCTATGTGAGATGAATAAACATACATCACAAAGCAGTTTCTCAGAAAGCTTCTCTCCAGTTTTTATCTGAAGATATTTTTTTTCCTTTTCACCATAGTCCTGAATGTGCTCCCAAATGTCCTTCTGGATCCTCCATGACAGAGTTTCAAACTGCATAATATAAAGAAAGTTTTATCTATGTGAGATGAATACACACATCACAAAGCAGTTTCACAGAAAGCTTCTTTCCAGTTTTTGTCTGAGGATATTTTCACCATAGCATATACTCCTGAATGTCCCTTGGTAGCTTTTCTCCAAAGGATTCAATCCTCTATGAGAAGAGTATAACTCTGTGAGTGAATGCACACATCACAAAGCAGTTTCTCAGAAAGCTTCTCCAGTTTCTATCTGAAGATATTTCCTTTTCACCATAAGCCTCAAAGCTCCCAATATCCTTCACTAACAAAACAGTGTTAGACTCAGATCAAAGATGCCGATCAAAAAATAAAAATGAAAAACGAATTGAGGGGTTAACTTACCTAGCCTGGAATGCGTAGATGCAATTCACAGACCCAGTTCAGGATCAACAGCACTGGATTTTCTTTTTATCTGGAGACTGAGATTTTAATCAGAATCCCTACACTTTTTAAAATGTTTAGCCCTTACTAGACAGACTAACTAAAAAGCTTCTCCTAGTGCTTTCCCAGACCATCGAGCATAAACACAGTGAAGCTTACATAGTAAATAGATATCTCCAAGATCATGAGCCGTACCATTGAACTCAAGCTCCAAAGAATTTTTCGTCCTATAGCCTCACAAAAAGTTAAACCTGCAATTTTGTTTGACACACTTCAATATGGAGTCTTTTATGCTAAGGAAGTTTCTCGTGGTGCAATACTCTGCCATTTACGTAATAAAACTGCTTTCATCGACGAATACTTGAGTTTACTTCTGAAGTTTTGGTGAGCTGAGTGCCTTGAGGTCTGATAGAAAAGTTTTGCTCATTTTTCTAGGCTCTTTCTGTCCAGGTCTCATGTCCTCAGTTTAGTGAGTGACAGTTTCTCTTTATACAGGCCGACCAGAGTTCAGTCTTCCCGTGTCAGCTTCGACTATAATGCTATTAGCCAACGTGGCCCTTGAGGATATTTCTGGAAAACCCAAACGAACTCCCTTGCCTATTTTGCTTTGAGATCATGTGAGGGCGGTCTCACTGGGGCATTACTTTCTTGGAAGCTGCAAATACGTCATAATCCGCAAGTCCGGGGAAGAAAGTGGACCCTTTTGATCATGGAAATAAGGAAGTTCTGAGGAACTATGTAGCAGAGCTGTCATCCAGCTGAGTTTCTTGCAATGAGCGTCTTTCTACATTTTTCCCTCAGTGCAGTTCAAACAGCGAATATATCAATACAAACCAGCTCTATCATTAAGATGACTACGAAATACCCTTTAGTTGCTTCTCTCCACTTGAGAGTGATTTTTCTCAAAATATCATTTTACCAGTCACTAGATATTACCGCCATTTCAGGAACGCAGCTAAGCACATAGTTGCTCAACATCATTGCTCCTGAGCACAAAGTCCCTAGGGGTAAACAGCTGACTCTCATTGCAGAAGCGAGATTACTCTTTTATCCCCTACATGGGAAATTCAAAAACAGTTCCCGACTCAGTATTAGCACACAGGTTCCAAAAGCTTCAGAGGTAACTTATCTACTTTTTTAACTCGAGTTTCTTAGGAGGTGCACTAAGTTACAACAGATATTACTAGGTTTTTGTCATGAAACACCGGGAAGCCCCTTGGGCACTTTATTCACCTATGTGCTCAAATACTCCAGATGCATCCTTCAAGAGTCTCTAAGCCTTTTCATGAACTTGCATAGAGCTCACATACGCGACCAAGCTGCTCACTGACGTACAAGTAAAGCTCGTGATTTTCAGCTTATTAATTCAAGTATCAATAAAGAAAAGCCGATATGTAATACTGCATGAGTGAATAGAGACAGTGCTCAACTAGTCTTGATCGATAGATTACCTTGAGTACAGAAAATCCTATATGTGTTATCAAGTAGTACATACTCTTTCAGCCTGTTGTTGACAGAAAAAATAATCGTCAGCCTGCATTTGACAACTTAGAAGCAGGTTGCCCTCTACTTGCTTTTTCGAGGTATTTTAACCTTTTTGCAGTTTTGTATAGCTTTTTGATACACACTATTTTTTTCAATACCGCAAAAGAACGGTATACGCCCTTCTGGACTTTTTCACTAATAGGAAGCTCCCCTACAAGGGGCTTTTTTTTATTCATTTTACTCTGTACTGGCATTTTTACAGTTAATGCGAGCTGATCCGTGATGTCAAGCCCATATGAAAACGCTCAGTAATACCAGAGGAGTAGATTTGAACATGCTGTATATCTGGAACACAACAGTTGCCAGAATGTCGAAATGCCATTTCTACCACTATCATCAAGCATGATTTACAGTGGCCTTTTCGGGTCGGAAATGGGTACTTATCAAAGCTGTGCATGTGTCCTAGCTGTCCCAAAGAACCACCGGGAGTGTTTCGCCTTAACAGTACTTTCTAGTCCCCCTAAATCACCTGTATACATGCCCCACGTTTTCCTCACCATCTATCCTTCAGCTCACCGTAAGGCAGAGAATCATCAAGAGGCTTCAGGCAGCATTCTGTTAGGAGGACGCTAGGAAAATGCTTCAAGAGATTGCCTTGCTCATCTAACGTCGAGATGCTCAAATCAGGTGTTTCATTTGCTTGTGCATAATTGTCTCGTCACTCCCTTGTGGAGCTACAGTGCCTTAATGACTCCTTGGGATGACACCAGCAGCTTGCATTGACGTCAGCCCCTCCCAAGTATGCTTTTTTTTGGAACACCTCGTGTAAAAAGGTATAGAATGGGTTCAGAATATTATCATTCTTAGGTTGCACCTGTTACTTGGGCACGAATTTTGCCTCAGAGATATCTTTATTTCTTCAAAGGTAACGGCTATTAACTGGCTATTTCGCCCGAGATCCTTGGCCTACAAGTGCCACCGTTACTGAAGCCAGGAAATCTGCATGATTCTAAAGTTGAAAGGCTGCGAGGATCAATTGTGCGCTTTTTTCGGTGAATCTAACTTCCAGTTTTGATCCTAAAGGCTCCTGGCAACGGGAAGAAATGTGCCAAAGTACACACATCTTTAGAGAATTCAGAAAGCTCACATGAAAGAGCAACCTCACATCCAGGAAAATGCTCTTCTCCACCCTCAACTAAGAAAGCTCACTATCAAATGAATGAAATGAATAGAAGAGAAAACCAGGAAGGTGCAAAGCCTTGAAGTTTTATGAAAGATCACTTTTTCCTATATCTTCACTTTCAGTTCTCAGAGAATTCAACATACATGAACTTCAAACCATCAGAGAAGACAAAGATACTCCCAGAAGAGCAATCCAGACACTTTCAGTTCACCAGTTGAAATGAAGATATCTTCACTGAGAGAAATAGTCCAAATGAAGCCCATCATAAAGCAGTTTCAGAAACTTCCCAGAAGAGATATTTCAACATTCTTGAAAAGTTTTCCCAGTTTTTCAGAAATAGTTTCTGTGAGTCCACATACAAATGCTTAGTTTTTCACCATGGTTTCAAGAGCCCTGAAAAGCACTCTGAAAGCATCCAGTTTCAAAACTGAAATGTAAAGCCTCAACTGAGAATCATCAACAGAGTTCCAGTTTTCATCTCAGGATATCACATAACTTTCCTTTAAATGAAATGGATAAAATGCTCTTAAATTTCATCATGATGAGTCAAGCTCAGTCTTTTATTCAGAGATCCTCTCAGAGAAACATACTTCTCTGTGAGAAGATTTCCACTGACAAAAAAAGCTTCTCTTCTCTGATACACTTCCTCAGCTTCGAGCAAAGAACTTCTTGAAAGTCAATTCAATGAAAAGAGCTAACTTCCTTTTTCACTCAGAGTTCAGTTTCTGAATCCTTTTTCAAGAGCTTCCTCCTAAGAGATTCAAATCCATTCCTAGACAGATCAAAGACAGAAAGAAAAGTGAATTGAATATCTCTCAGAAGCAGTTAGAGTCTTAGAATCCATTCCAGATATATTTCTTTTCACCATGTCTCTCAAAATGCTTCAATTGGAAGATTCCTCACAAATGTCAAGAACAGTTTTAAACTTCTCTAATGAATCTTAGTTGTTGAAACTCACCTCCCTAGCTGCTGTCTGAATCTCTTCTTTTAAATGACAGAAATAAAGTGTTCCTTTGAAACAATGAGAAAGATCATCTCAGAACTTCACTTTCAGTTTGAAATTTCTCACTATCCTCAGAGGCAGGAAAGATCTTTGCCTCTCATCCTGCTGAGAAGAAAGAAACTTTCAATGAAAGAAGAAATAACTTGAGCAGCTGAAATAGAGTTTCCTCCTCTGTCCAGTTTTTTTGTCCTTGAACCCTGAATAATGAAGAAAGAGAGTCAAACTTTTTAAAATGAAAAGTTCACTCTGTGTGTGAAATACACTCCTCAGAAATCTTCACCTCTCCAAATTTCTGAAGATATTTCTATTTTTCACTTCAGTCCAGAAGAAGTTCTTGAATGCCTAGTTTCTAAAGAGGATCTTCCTCCACCACAGGAAGTTTCACACTGTTCACAGTCAGAAGCTTCTTTTCTGATATTCCATCTGGAGTTTCTCTTTTATGAGGAACATATCAGTGTCAAACCTTAAGCTTCAAAAAGAGTTTCTATCTATGATGTGATTTCTGAAATTCATGCACTCAAAAGCTTTCCACCTGAAAGCTTCTCTATGAGTTTCAAACTTCTATTTTCCACTATCAGAAAGAAAGAAACTCTTTCTCTGATGAGATTTTCATTCACAGTATCAAAAGAATTCTTTATGGAAGTTACATCTGAGTTTTTAGAACAGTATCTCTGAGCTTTCTCACTGTCAAATGATCCTTTCAAAATGTGAAGTTTCACAATCTGAGAAAGAAAGCTTCATGAAAAGACAGCTTTCTTTTCAGTTTCTTTTTTATTTTTTTCTCACCAAAATCTCCAATGTCATTCACAAAGTCTCAAACAAAATTTTCAATAAAGAATTTTTAACTCTGAAAATCAGAGAGCCACAGAAAGCTTCCAGTTTTCGAGTATCCTTTCCACTTTGTGTAACCTTTCAGCTCAAACACTGCATGATAAAAGAGCACAAACTGAAGAATTCATCTCTAGAAGCTTCTGAAAGCTTCTTCCAGTTTTATCTGAAGATATTTTTTCACCATAGTCCTGAATGTGCTCCCAAATGTCCTTTCTCAGGTTCCACAGAAACAGTGATTTCAAACTGCTCAATCCAAAGAATGATTTAACTCTATGAGATGAATACACATCACAAAGCAGTTCAGAAAGCTTCTTCCACAGAGTTTTCTGGAAAGAAAGATCCTCAGAATCCACACATCACAGCAGTTTCTCAGAAAGCTTCCAGTTTTATCTGAAGATATTTTTTCACCATAGTCCTGAATGTGCTCCAAATGTCCTTCTCATTATGAAAATTTTCTGGATAGCTTAAATGTTCATCATAAAATCAGAGCTCTAGTTCCTCTTTTTTAAAGCTTTTCTCACCAGAACCAGAAAAGCCTTGAAAAGATCTTTCCAAAGAGTTTCACAGAAAAGATTCTATCAGAGTGAACAGCATCAGAAGAAGATTTCTTTCTTCCCATCTGAAAAGTTCAAACCTCAAAGTCCTTTCAAGACACACATCTGTTTTAATGAACAGATTTCTCAGCTTCTCACAAAGCTTTTGCTCTCTCATCCTCAGATGCTCACTCAATGAGTATTAATAGAATGACATTCATCAGAAACAACTCTAATTTAGCACTTTTCAGTTTATGAAAATATTCACTTTACATATCTTCTCAGGATCACAGAAATACCTTCACTTCCTTCTGTTTCAAAGGATTTTTTCTTGCACTCACAGTTTTATTCAGATATTCACATGAGCTGAATCCAAATGTCCTCATACAGTGTTGAAAAGTTATCATGAATCATCACCATGATGAGTTTTTCATGTCATGAAACTATTTTGTTTCACAGCAGTCCCTTTTTCATCTGTCTGCATAGATCCTTCTCAAAGCACACCTATGAAAAATTCTTAAATTTTATGAAAATCTTCTTTCACATCTCTTTTTTTTCTCCCATAATGTCTCCCTGATTTTTTTTTTCAGTGTAGAACACTGCTCAATGAAAACAGAAGCTTAACTGTGTGAGTGGAATTCACATGACACAGAGCAGTTTCACAGAAAGCTTCTTCTGGTTTTTATCTGAGATATTTCTTTTCACATATTCTAAGAGTGCTCCAAATGTCCTTTCTCAGGTTCCACAGAAACAGTGATTTCAAACTGCTCAATCCAAAGAATGGTTTAACTCTATGAGATGAATACACATCACAAAGCAGTTGCTCAGAAAGCTTCTTTCCAGTTTTGTCTGAGGCTATTTCCTTTTCACCATAGCCTGAATGTGCTCCCAAATGTCCTTTCTCAGATTCCACAGAAACAGTGATTTCAAACTGCTCAATCCAAAGAATGATTTAACTCTATGAGATGAATACACATCACAAAGCAGTTTCAGAAAGCTTCTTTCCAGTTTTGTCTGAGGCTATTTCCTTTTCACCATAGCCTGAATGTGCTCCCAAATGTCCTTTCTCAGATTCCACAGAACAGTGATTTCAAACTGCTCAATGAAAAGAGAAGCTTAACTGTGTGAGTGGAATTCACATGACACAGAGCAGTTTCACAGAAAGCTTCTTCTGGTTTTATCTGAGATATTTCTTTTCCATATTCTAAGAGTGCTCCAAATGTCCTTCTCAGGTTCCACAGAAACAGTGATTTCAAACTGCTCAATAAAGAATGATTTAACTATGAGATGAATACACACATCACAAAGCAGTTGCTCAGAAAGCTTCTCTCCAGTTTTATCTGAAGATATTTCCTTTTCACCATAGTCTTCAATGCTCCAAATATCCCTTCAGATTCCTCAAAGACAGAGTTTCCAAACTGCAATGTAGAGTAGCTTTAACTCTGTGAAATGAATGCACATATCAGAGAGCAGTTTCTTGAAAGCTTCTTCTGTTTTATTTGAATATTTCTTTTCACCATAGTCTTCAATGCTCCAAATATCACTTTTTCAGTTTTACAGAACAGTGTTCAAACACTGCTTATGAGAAAAGAGGTATAACTCTGAGTGGAATGCACACATCACAAAGCAGTTTCTCAGAAAGCTTCTTCCAGTTTTATCTGAGATATTTTTCACCATAGCCTGAATGTGCTCCCAAATGTCCCTTCGATCCATCCATGACAGTTTCAAACTGCTAATGAAAGAAAGCTTTATCTATGTGAGATGAATAAACACAAAAGCAGTTCACAGAAAGCTTTTTCCAGTTTTATCTGAAGATATTTCCTTTTCACCATAGTCCTGAATGTGCTCCCAATGTCCTTTGTGGATCCATCCATGACAGAGTTTCAAACTGTGTAATGAAAGAAAGTTTTATCTATGTGAGATGAATGCACATATCACAAAGCAGTTTCACAGAAAGCTTCTTCCAGTTTTGTCTGAGGATATTTCCTTTTCACCATAGTCTTCAATGCTCCAAATATCACTTTTTAGTTTTACAGGAACAGTGTTCAAACACTGCCTTATGAGAAAGAGGTATAACACTGTGAGTGGAATGCACACGTCACAAAGCAGTTCCTCAGAAAGCTTCTCCAGTTTCTATCTGAAGATATTTCCTTTTCACCATAAGCCTCAAAGTGCTCCTGAATATCCTTCAGCTAAACATAAACAGTGTTAGAAAACTGCTCAATGAAAAGAAGCTTAACTGAGAGGAATTCACATGACACAGAGCAGTTTCACAGAAAGCTTCTTCTGGTTTTCTGAGGATATTTCTTTTCCATATTCTAAGAGCATTCCCAAATGTCCTTTCTCAGTTCCACAGAAACAGTGATTTCAAACTGCTCAATCCAAAGAATGGTTTAACTCTATGAGATGAATACACACATCACAAAGCAGTTGCTCAGAAAGCTTCTCTCCAGTTTTCATCTGAAGATATTTTTCACCATAAGCCTCTGGCCACTTAATATCCTTCACAGATTCCTCAAAGACAGAGTTTCCAAACTGGGCAATGTAGAGTAGCTTTAACTCTGAAATGAATGCACATATCAGAGAGCAGTTTCTTGGAACTTCTTTCTGGTTTTATTTGAGGATATTTCACTTTTGCCATAGTCTTCAATGTCCAAAATATCACTTTTGGTTTTACAGGAACAGTGTTCAAACACTGCTTATGAGAAAAGATATTCCTTTTTCACCATAGTCCTGAATGTGCTCCCAAATGTCCTTCAGATCCATCCATGACAGAGTTTCAAACTGTGTAATGAAAGAAAGTTTTATCTATGAGATGAATAAACATATCACAAAGCAGTTTCACAGAAAGCTTCTTTCCAGTTTTGTCTGAGGATATTTCCTTTTCACCATAGTCCTGAATGTGCTCCCAAATGTCCCTGGTAGCTTTTTCTCCAAAAGGGATTCAATCCTCTATGAGAAGAAGTATAACTGTGAGTGGAATGCACATCACAAAGCAGTTCTCAGAAAGCTTCTCCAGTTTCTATCTGAAGATATTTCCTTTTCACCATAGCCTCAAAGTGCTCCTGAATATCCCTTAGCTGACTAAACAAAACAGTGTTAGAAAACTGCTCAATGAAAAGAGAAGCTTAACTGTGAGTGGAATTCATGACACAGAGCAGTTTCACAGAAAGCTTCCTTCTGGTTTTATCTGAGATATTTCTTTTCACATATTCTAAGAGTTCCCAAATGTCCTTCTCAGGTTCCACAGAAACAGTGATTTCAAACTGCTCAATCCAAAGAATGATTTAACTATGAGATGAATACACATCACAAAGCAGTTGCTCAGAAAGCTTCTCTCCAGTTTTCATCTGAAGATATTTTTCACCATAGCCTCAAAGTGCTCCTGAATATCCCTTCAGATTCCTCAAAGACAGAGTTTCCAAACTGAAATGTAGAGAAGCTTTAACTCTGTGAAATGAATGCACATATCAGAGCAGTTTCTTGAACACTTCTTTCTGGTTTTATTTCAGGATATTTCACTTTTCACATAGTCTTCAATGCTCCAAATATCACTTTTTGGTTTTACAGAACAGTGTTCAAACTGCCTTATGAGAAAAGAGGTATAACTCCTGAGTGGAATGCACACATCACAAAGCAGTTTCTCAGAAAGCTTCTCTCCAGTTTTATCTGAAGATATTCCTTTTTCACCATAGGCCTGAATGTGCTCCCAATGTCCTTCACAGATCCTCCATGACAGTTTCAAACTGTGTAATGAAAGAAAGTTTTATCTATGTGAGATGAATAAACATATCATCACAAGCAGTTTCACAGAAAGTTTCTTTCCAGTTTTGTCTGAGGATATTTCCTTTTCACCATAGTCCTGAATGTGCTCCCAAATGTCCCTGGTAGCTTTTTCTCCAAAAGGATTTCAATCCTCTATGAGAAGAAAGGTATAACTCTGTGAGTGGAATGCACATCACAAAGCAGTTCTCAGAAAGCTTCTCTCCAGTTTCTATCTGAAGATATTTTTCACCATAAGCCTCAAAGTGCTCCAATATCCCTTCAGACTAAACAAAACAGTGTTAGAATACTGCTCAATGAAAAGAGAAGCTTAACTGAGTGGAATTCACACACAGAGCAGTTTCACAGAAAGCTTCTGGTTTTATCTGAGGATATTTCTTTTCTCCATATTCTAAAGAGCTCCCAAATGTCCTTCTCAGATTCCACAAAACAGTGATTTCAAACTGCTCAATCCAAAGAATGATTTAACTCTGAGATGAATACACATCACAAAGCAGTTCTCAGAAAGCTTCTCCAGTTTTCATCTGAAGACATTTCCTTCTCACCACAGGCCTCGCCACTTAATATCCTTCACAGATTCCTCAAAGACAGAGTTTCCAAACTGGGCAATGTAGAGTAAGCTTTAACTCTGTGAAATGAATGCACATGTCAGAGCAGTTTCTTGAAAGCTTCTTCTGGTTTTATTTGAGGATATTTCACTTTTCCATAGTCTTCAATGCTCCAAATATCACTTTTCAGTTTTACAGGAACAGTGTTCAAACACTGCCTTATGAGAAAAGGTATAACTCTGAGTGGAATGCACATCACAGCAGTTTCTCAGAAAGCTTCTTCTGGTTTTATCTGAGATATTTCCTTTTCACCATAGGCCTGAATGTGCTCCCAAATGTCCTTCAGATCCATCCATGACAGAGTTTCAAACTGCATAAGAAAGTTTTATCTATGTGAGATGAATAAACATATCATCACAAAGCAGTTTCACAGAAAGCTTCTTTCCAGTTTTGTCTGAGGATATTTCCTTTTCACCATAGCCTGAATGTGCTCCCAATGTCCCTTGGTAGCTTTTTCTCCAAAAGGATTTCAATCCTCTATGAGAAGAAAGGTATAACTGTGAGTGGAATGCACATCACAAAGCAGTTCCTCAGAAAGCTTCTCTCCAGTTTCTATCTGAAGATATTTTTCACCATAGGCCTGAATGTGCTCCCAAATGTCCTTCTCAGATTCCACAGAAACAGTGATTTCAAACTGCTCAATGAAAAGAGAAGCTTAACTGTGTGAGTGGAATTCACATGACACAGAGCAGTTTCACAGAAAGCTTCTGGTTTTATCTGAGATATTTCTTTTCAGCATATTCTAAGAGCATTCCCAAATGTCCTTCTCAGATTCCACAGAAACAGTGATTTCAAACTGCTCAATCCAAAGAATGATTTAACTCTATGAGATGAATACACATCACAAAGCAGTTGCTCAGAAAGCTTCTTCCAGTTTTATCTGAAGATATTTCCTTTTCACCATAGGCCTGAATGTGCTCCCAATATCCCTTCAGATTCCTCAAAGACAGAGTTTCAAACTGCTCAATGAAAAGAGAAGCTTAACTGTGAGTGAATGCACATCACAGCAGTTTCACAGAAAGCTTCTTTCCAGTTTTATCTGAAGATATTTCACTTTTCCATAGTCTTCAATGCTCCAAATATCACTTTTCAGTTTTACAGAACAGTGTTCAAACACTGCCTTATGAGAAAAGAGGTATAACTCTGAGTGAATGCACATCACAAAGCAGTTTCAGAAAGCTTCTTTCCAGTTTTATCTGAAGATATTTCTTTTCACCATAGGCCTGAATGTGCTCCAATGTCCCTTCAGATCCTCCATGACAGAGTTTCAAACTGTGTAATGAAAGAAAGTTTTATCTATGTGAGATGAATACACACATCACAGCAGTTTCACAGAAAGCTTCTTTCCAGTTTTTCTGAGGATATTTCCTTTTCACCATAGTCCTGAATGTCCCTTGGTAGCTTTTTCTCCAAAAGGATTTCAATCCTCTATGAGAAGAAAGGTATAACTCTGAGTGAATGCACATCACAAAGCAGTTCCTCAGAAAGCTTCTCCAGTTTTATCTGAAGATATTTCCTTTTCACCATAAGCCTCAAAGTGCTCCTGAATATCCCTTCAGACTAAACAAAACAGTGTTAGAAACTGCTCAATGAAAAGAAGCTTAACTGTGAGTGGAATTCACATGACACAGAGCAGTTTCAGAAAGCTTCCTTCTGGTTTTATCTGAGGATATTTCTTTTCCATATTCTAAGAGCATTCCCAAATGTCCTTCTCAGATTCCACAAAACAGTGATTTCAAACTGCTCAATCCAAAGAATGATTTAACTCTATGAGATGAATACACATCACAAAGCAGTTGCTCAGAAAGCTTCTCCAGTTTTCTGAAGACATTTCCTTGCTCACCACAGGCCTCGCCACTTAATATCCCTTCAGATTCCTCAAAGACAGAGTTTCAAACTGCTCAATCCAAAGAATGATTTAACTCTGTGAAATGAATGCACATATCAGAGAGCAGTTTCTGAAAGCTTCTTCTGGTTTTATCTGAGGATATTTTTCACCATAGTCTTCAATGTGCTCCAAATATCACTTTTTGGTTTTACAGAACAGTGTTCAAACACTGCCTTATGAGAAAAGGTATAACTCTGTGAGATGAATACACATCACAAAGCAGTTTCAGAAAGCTTCTCCAGTTTTATCTGAAGATATTTCCTTTTCACCATAGGCCTGAATGTGCTCCCAAATGTCCTTCAGATCCATCCATGACAGAGTTTCAAACTGTGTAATGAAAGAAAGTTTTATCTATGTGAGATGAATACACATCAAAAAGCAGTTTCACAGAAAGCTTCTTTCCAGTTTTCTGAGGATATTTCCTTTTCACCATAGTCCATAATGCTGAATGTCCCTTGGTAGCTTTTTCTCCAAAAGGATTTCAATCCTCTATGAGAAGAAAGGTATAACTCTGTGAGTGGAATGCACATCACAAAGCAGTTCTCAGAAAGCTTCTTCCAGTTTCTATCTGAAGATATTTCCTTTTCACCATAAGCCTCAAAGTGCTCCGAATATCCCTTCAGACTAAACAAAACAGTGTTAGAATACTGCTCAATGAAAAAGAAGCTTAACTGTGAGATGAATACACATCACAGCAGTTTCACAGAAAGCTTCTTCTGTTTTATCTGAGGATATTTCTTTTCCATATTCTAAGAGTTCCCAAATGTCCTTTCAGATTCCACAGAAACAGTGATTTCAAACTGCTCAATCCAAAGAATGATTTAACTCTGAGATGAATACACACATCACAAAGCAGTTGCTCAGAAAGCTTCTCCAGTTTTCTGAAGATATTTCCTTTTCACCATAGGCCTCTGCACTTAATATCCCTTCGCAGATTCCTCAAAGACAGAGTTTCCAAACTGGGAAATGTAGAGTAAGCTTTAACTCTGTAAAATGAATACATATATCTGAGAGCAGTTTCTTGAAACGCTTCTTTCTGGGTTTTATTTGACGATATTTCACTTTTCACCATAGTCTTGAATGAGCTCCGAAATATCACTTTTTGAGTTTTACAGGATCAGTGTTCAAACACTGCCTTATGAGAAAAGAGGTATAAATCCCTGAGTGGAATGCACACATCACAAAGCAGTTTCTCAGAAAGCTTCTCTCCAGTTTTTATCTGAAGATATTTTCTTTTTCACCACAGGCCTGAATGTGCTCCAATGTCCCTTCAGATCCATCCATGACAGAGTTTCAAACTGCAATGTAGAGTAAGCTTTAACTCTGTGAGTGAATGCACATCACAAAGCAGTTCAGAAAGCTTCTTCCAGTTTTTATCTGAAGATATTTCTTTTCACCATAGTCCTGAATGTGCTCCAATGTCCCTTCAGATCCATCCATGACAGAGTTTCCAGTTGCGTAATATAAGGAAAGCTTTATCTATGTGAGATGAATAAACATATGTATCACAAAGCAGTTTCATAGAGAGCTTCCATCTAGTTTTTATCTGAAGATATCTCCTTTTCCACCATAGGCCTGAATGTGCTCCAATGTCCCTTCAGATCCATCCATGACAGAGTTTCAAACTGCATAATGTAAAGAAAGTTTTATCTATGTGAGATGAATAAACATATCTATCACAAAGCAGTTTCACAGAAAGCTTCTTCCAGTTTTGTCTGAGGATATTTCCTTTTCACCATAGTCCTGAATGTCCCTTGGTAGCTTTTTCTCCAAAAGGATTTCAATCCTCTATGAGAAGAAAGTATAACTCTGTGAGTGGAATGCACACGTCACAAAGCAGTTCTCAGAAAGCTTCTCCAGTTTCTATCTGAAGATATTTTTCACCATAAGCCTCAAAGTGCTCCGAATATCCCTTCAGACTAAACAAAACAGTGTTAGAAAACTGCTCAATGAAAAGAGAAGCTTAACTGAGTGGAATGCACACGTCACAAAGCAGTTTCACAGAAAGCTTCCTTCTGGTTTTATCTGAGATATTTCTTTTCCATATTCTAAGAGTTCCCAAATGTCCTTCCTCAGATTCCACAGAAACAGTGATTTCAAACTGCTCAATCCAAAGAATGATTTAACTCTATGAGATGAATACACATCACAAAGCAGTTTCACAGAAACAGTGATTTCAAACTGCTCAATCCAAAGAATGGTTTAACTCTATGAGATGAATACATATCTATCACAAAGCAGTTTCACAGAAAGCTTCTTTCCAGTTTTTATCTGAGATATTTCCTTTTCACCATAGCCTGAATGTGCTCCCAATGTCCCTTCAGATCCATCCATGACAGAGTTTCCAAACTGGGCAATGTAGAGTAAGCTTTAACTCTGAAATGAATGCACATATCAGAGCAGTTTCTTGAATGCTTCTTTCTGGTTTTATTTGAGGATATTTCACTTTTGCCATAGTCTTCAATGCTCAAATATCACTTTTTCAGTTTTACAGGAACAGTGTTCAAACACTGCCTTATGAGAAAAGGTATAACTCTGAGTGGAATGCACACATCACAAAGCAGTTTCTCAGAAAGCTTCTTCCAGTTTTTATCTGAAGATATTTCCTTTTCACCATAGGCCTGAATGTGCTCAATGTCCCTTCAGATCCATCCATGACAGAGTTTCAAACTGCATAATGTAAAGAAAGTTTTATCTATGAGATGAATACACATATCACAGAGCAGTTTCAGAAAGCTTCTCCAGTTTTTATCTGAAGATATTTCCTTTTCACCATAGTCCTGAATGTGCTCCCAATGTCCCTTGGTAGCTTTTTCTCCAAAAGGATTTCAATCCTCTATGAGAAGAAAAGTATAACTCTGTGAGTGAATGCACATATCACAAAGCAGTTTCTCAGAAAGCTTCTTCCAGTTTTGTCTGAGATATTTCCTTTTCACCATAGTCTTCAATGCTCAAATATCACTTTTTCAGTTTTACAGGAACAGTGTTCAAACACTGCCTTATGAGAAAAGAGGTATAACTCTGAGTGGAATGCACATCACAAAGCAGTTTCACAGAAAGCTTCTTCCAGTTTTTATCTGAGATATTTCTTTTCACCATAAGCCTCAAAGTGCTCCCAAATGTCCTTTCTCAGGTTCCACAGAAACAGTGATTTCAAACTGCTCAATCCAAAGAATGATTTAACTCTATGAGATGAATACACATATCACAAAGCAGTTTCACAGAAAGCTTCTGGTTTTATCTGAGGATATTTCTTTCTCCATATTCTAATGTGTGCTTCCAAATGTCCTTCTCAGATTCCACAAAACAGTGATTTCAAACTGCTCAATCCAAAGAATGGTTTAACTCTATGAGATGAATACACACATCACAAAGCAGTTGCTCAGAAAGCTTCTCCAGTTTTCATCTGAAGACGTTTCCTTGCTCACCAGAAGCCTCCAGGCGCCACTTAATATCCCTTCACAGATTCCTCAAAGACAGAGTTTCCAAACTGGGCAATGTAGAGTAAGCTTTAACTCTGTGAAATGAATGCACATATCAGAGAGCAGTTTCTTGGAATGCTTCTTTCTGGGTTTTATTTTAGAATATTTCACTTTTCATAGTCTTCAATGCATTCCGAAATATTACTTTTTATGTTTTACAGGAATAGTGTTCAAACACTGCCTTATGAGAAAAGAGGTATAACTCCTGAGTGGAATGCACATCACAAAGCAGTTTCTCAGAAAGCTTCTCCAGTTTTATCTGAAGATATTTCCTTTTCACCATAAGCCTCAAAGCTCCCAAATATCCCTTCACAGATTCCTCAAAGACAGAGTTTCAAACTGCATAATATAAAGAAAGTTTTATCTATGTGAGATGAATACATATCTATCACAAAGCAGTTTCACAGAAAGCTTCTTTCCAGTTTTGTCTGAGGATATTTCCTTTTTCACCATAGCCTGAATGTGCTCCCAATGTCCCTTGGTAGCTTTTTCTCCAAAAGGATTTCAATCCTCTATGAGAAGAAAAGTATAACTCTGTGAGTGAATGCACACATCACAAAGCAGCTCCTCAGAAAGCTTCTCTCCAGTTTTATCTGAAGATATTTCCTTTTCACCATAAGCCTCAAAGTGCTCTGAATATCCCTTCACAGACTAAACAAAACAGTGTTAGAATACTGCTCAATGAAAAGAAGCTTAACTGTGAGTGGAATTCACATGACACAGAGCAGTTTCACAGAAAGCTTCCTTCTGGTTTTATCTGAGGGTATTTCTTTTCAGCATATTCTAAGAGCATTCCCAAATGTCCTTTCTCAGTTCCACAGAACAGTGATTTCAAACTGCTCAATCCAAAGAATGGTTTAACTCTATGAGATGAATACACATCACAGCAGTTGCTCAGAAAGCTTCTTCCAGTTTTCATCTGAAGATATTTCCTTTTCACCATAAGCCTCAAAGCTCCCAAATATCCCTTCACAGATTCCTCAAAGACAGAGTTTCCAAACTGGGCAATGTAGAGTAAGCTTTAACTCTGAAATGAATGCACATATCAGAGCAGTTTCTTGAAAGCTTCTTCTGGTTTTATTTGAGGATATTTCACTTTTCCATAGTCTTCAATGCTCCAAATATCACTTTTCAGTTTTACAGAACAGTGTTCAAACACTGCCTTATGAGAAAAAGGTATAACTCTGAGTGGAATGCACACATCACAAAGCAGTTCTCAGAAAGCTTCTCTCCAGTTTTTATCTGAAGATATTTTTCACCATAAGCCTCAAAGCTCCCAAATATCCTTCACAGATTCCTCAAAGACAGAGTTTCAAACTGTGTAATGAAAGAAAGTTTTATCTATGTGAGATGAATACACATCACAAAGCAGTTTCACAGAAAGCTTCTTTCCAGTTTTGTCTGAGGATATTTCCTTTTCACCATAGTCCTGAATGTGCTCCCGAATGTCCCTGGTAGCTTTTTCTCCAAAAGGATTCCCAATCCTCTATGAGAAGAAAGGTATAACTCTGAGTGGAATGCACATCACAAAGCAGTTGCTCAGAAAGCTTCTCTCCAGTTTCTATCTGAAGATATTTCCTTTTCACCATAAGCCTCAAAGCTCCCAAATATCCTTCACAGACTAAACAAAACAGTGTTAGAAAACTGCTCAATGAAAAGAAGCTTAACTGTGAGTGGAATTCATGACACAGAGCAGTTTCACAGAAAGCTTCCTTCTGGTTTTATCTGAGGATATTTCTTTTCCATATTCTAAGAGCATTCCCAAATGTCCTTCTCAGATTCCACAGAAACAGTGATTTCAAACTGCTCAATCCAAAGAATGATTTAACTATGAGATGAATACACATCACAAAGCAGTTGCTCAGAAAGCTTCTCTCCAGTTTTCATCTGAAGATATTTCCTTTTCACCATAAGCCTCAAAGCTCCCAAATATCCTTCACAGATTCCTCAAAGACAGAGTTTCCAAACTGGGCAATGTAGAGTAAGCTTTAACTCTGTGAATGAATGCACATATCAGAGAGCAGTTTCTTGAAAGCTTCTTCTGGTTTTATTTGAGGATATTTCACTTTTCACCATAGTCTTCAATGCTCCAAATATCACTTTTCAGTTTTACAGGAACAGTGTTCAAACACTGCCTTATGAGAAAAGAGGTATAACTCTGAGTGGAATGCACACATCACAAAGCAGTTTCTCAGAAAGCTTCTCTCCAGTTTTTATCTGAAGATATTTTTTCACCATAGGCCTGAATGTGCTCCCGAATGTCCCTTCAGATCTCAAAGACAGAGTTTCAAACTGAAAGTTTTATCTATGTGAGATGAATAAACATATCTATCACAAAGCAGTTTCACAGAAAGCTTCTTTCCAGTTTTGTCTGAGGATATTTCCTTTTCACCATAGGCCTGAATGTGCTCCCAATGTCCCTTGGTAGCTTTTTCTCCAAAAGGATTCCCAATCCTCTATGAGAAGAAGTATAACTCTGTGAGTGGAATGCACATCACAAAGCAGTCAGAAAGCTTCTCTCCAGTTTCTATCTGAAGATATTTCTTTTCACCATAAGCCTCAAAGCTCCCAAATATCCCTTCACAGACTAAACAAAACAGTGTTAGAATACTGCTCAATGAAAAGAGAAGCTTAACTGTGAGTGGAATTCACATGACACAGAGCAGTTTCACAGAAAGCTTCCTTCTGGTTTTATCTGAGGATTTTTTTTCAGCATATTCTAAGAGCATTCCCAAATGTCCTTCTCAGGTTCCACAGAAACAGTGATTTCAAACTGCTCAATCCAAAGAATGATTTAACTCTATGAGATGAATACACACATCACAAAGCAGTTGCTCAGAAAGCTTCTCTCCAGTTTTCATGAAGACATTTCCTTGCTCACCACAGGCCTCCAGGCACACTTAATATCCCTTCACAGATTCCTCAAAGACAGAGTTTCCAAACTGGGCAATGTAGAGTAAGCTTTAACTCTGTGAAATGAATGCACATATCAGAGAGCAGTTTCTGAAAGCTTCTTCTGGTTTTATCTGAGGATATTTCTTTTCACCATAGTCTTCAATGCTCAAATATCACTTTTCAGTTTTACAGAACAGTGTTCAAACACTGCCTTATGAGAAAAGAGGTATAACTCTGAGTGAATGCACACATCACAAAGCAGTTTCTCAGAAAGCTTCCAGTTTTATCTGAAGATATTTCCTTTTCACCATAGGCCTGAATGTGCTCCCAATGTCCCTTCAGATCCATCCATGACAGAGTTTCAAACTGTAATAAAGAAAGTTTTATCTATGAGATGAATACACATCACAAAGCAGTTTCTCAGAAAGCTTCTCTCCAGTTTTATCTGAAGATATTTCCTTTTCACCATAGTCCTGAATGTGCTCCCAATGTCCCTTCAGATCCATCCATGACAGAGTTTCAAACTGTGTAATGTAAAGAAAGTTTTATCTATGTGAGATGAATACACATATCACAAAGCAGTTTCACAGAAAGCTTCTTTCCAGTTTTATCTGAGGGTATTTCTTTTCACATATTCTAAAGAGCATTCCCAAATGTCCTTCTCAGATTCCACAGAAACAGTGATTTCAAACTGCTCAATCCAAAGAATGATTTAACTCTATGAGATGAATACACATATCACAAAGCAGTTCTCAGAAAGCTTCTCCAGTTTTATCTGAAGATATTTCCTTTTCACCATAGTCTTCAATGCTCAAATATCACTTTTCAGTTTTACAAAACAGTGTTAGAAAACTGCTCAATGAAAGAAAGCTTTATCTATGAGATGAATACACATCACAAAGCAGTTCTCAGAAAGCTTCTTCTGGTTTTATTTGAGGATATTTCACTTTTCCATAGTCTTCAATGCTCAAATATCACTTTTCAGTTTTACAGGAACAGTGTTCAAACACTGCCTTATGAGAAAAGAGGTATAACTCCTGAGTGGAATGCACATCAAAAGCAGTTTCAGAAAGCTTCTCCAGTTTTATCTGAAGATATTTCCTTTTCACCATAGCCTGAATGTGCTCCCAATGTCCCTTCAGATCCATCCATGACAGAGTTTCAAACTGTGTAATGAAAGAAAGTTTTATCTATGTGAGATGAATACACATATCACAAAGCAGTTTCACAGAAAGCTTCTTTCCAGTTTTTGTCTGAGGATATTTCCTTTTCACCATAGTCTTCAATGCTCAAATATCACTTTTCAGTTTTACAGGAACAGTGTTCAAACACTGCCTTATGAGAAGAAAGGTATAACTCTGTGAGTGGAATGCACACATCAAAGCAGTTTCTTGAAAGCTTCTTCCAGTTTTATCTGAAGATATTTCCTTTTCACCATAAGCCTCAAAGCTCCTGAATATCCTTCACTAAACAAAACAGTGTTAGAAAACTGCTCAATGAAAAGAGAAGCTTAACTGTGAGTGGAATGCACATCACAAAGCAGTTTCACAGAAAGCTTCCTTCTGGTTTTATCTGAGATATTTCTTTTCACATATTCTAAAGAGCATTCCCAAATGTCCTTCTCAGATTCCACAAAACAGTGATTTCAAACTGCTCAATCCAAAGAATGATTTAACTCTATGAGATGAATAAACATCAAAAGCAGTTTCTCAGAAAGCTTCTCCAGTTTTCATGGAAGACATTTCCTTGCTCACCACAGGCCTCAGCCACTTAATATCCCTTCAGATTCCTCAAAGACAGAGTTTCCAAACTGGGCAATGTAGAGTAAGCTTTAACTCTGTGAAATGAATGCACATATCAGAGCAGTTTCTTGAAAGCTTCTTTCTGGTTTTATTTGAGGATATTTCACTTTTCCATAGTCTTCAATGCTCAAATATCACTTTTTGGTTTTACAGAACAGTGTTCAAACTGCCTTATGAGAAAAAGGTATAACTCTGAGTGGAATGCACACATCACAAAGCAGTTTCAGAAAGCTTCTCTCCAGTTTTTATCTGAAGATATTTCCTTTTCACCATAGGCCTGAATGTGCTCAATGTCCCTTCAGATCCGTCCATGACAGAGTTTCAAACTGTGTAATGTAAAGAAAGCTTTATCTATGTGAGATGAATAAACATCAAAAGCAGTTTCACAGAAAGCTTCTTTCCAGTTTTTATCTGAGATATTTCCTTTTCACCATAGTCCTGAATGTGCTCCCAATGTCCCTTCAGATCCGTCCATGACAGAGTTTCAAACTGTAATGAAAGAAAGTTTATCTATGTGAGATGAATACACATATCACAAGCAGTTTCACAGAAAGCTTCCAGTTTTTGTCTGAGGATATTTCCTTTTCACCATAGCCTGAATGTGCTCCCAATGTCCCTGGTAGCTTTTTCTCCAAAAGGGTTTCAATCCTATGAGAAGAAAGGTATAACACTGTGAGTGGAATGCACATCACAAAGCAGTTTCAGAAAGCTTCTCTCCAGTTTTTATCTGAGATATTTCCTTTTCACCATAGTCTTCAATGCTCAAATATCACTTTTCAGTTTTACAAAACAGTGTTAGAAAACTGCTCAATGAAAAGAGAAGCTTAACTGAGTGAGAGGAATTCACATGACACAGAGCAGTTTCAGAAAGCTTCTTCTGGTTTTATCTGAGGATATTTCTTTTCCATATTCTAAAGAGCATTCCCAAATGTCCTTCTCAGATTCCACAGAAAGTGATTTCAAACTGCTCAATCCAAAGAATGATTTAACTCTATGAGATGAATACACACATCACAAAGCAGTTGCTCAGAAAGCTTCTCCAGTTTTCATGGAAGACATTTCCTTTTCACCACACCGGTGCCACTTAATATCCCTTCACAGATTCCTCAAAGACAGAGTTTCCAAACTGGGCAATGTAGAGTAAGCTTTAACTCTGAAATGAATGCACATATCAGAGCAGTTTCTTGAATGCTTCTTTCTGGTTTTATTTGAGGATATTTCACTTTTCACCATAGTCTTCAATGTGCTCCAAATATCACTTTTCAGTTTTACAGAACAGTGTTCAAACACTGCCTTATGAGAAAAGAGGTATAACTCTGAGTGGAATGCACACATCACAAAGCAGTTTCTCAGAAAGCTTCTCCAGTTTTTATCTGAAGATATTTCCTTTTCACCATAGCCTGAATGTGCTCAATGTCCCTTCAGATCCGTCCATGACAGAGTTTCAAACTGTAATGAAAGAAAGTTTATCTATGTGAGACGAATACACATATCTATCACAAAGCAGTTTCACAGAAAGCTTCTTTCCAGTTTTTGTCTTAGGATATTTCCTATTTCACCATAGTCATCCATATACTCCTGAATGTCCTTTGGTAGCTTTTTCTCCAAAAGGGTTTCCAATGCTGTATGAGAAGAAAGGTATAACTGTGAGTGGAATGCACATCACAAAGCAGTTCTCAGAAAGTTTCTCTCCAGATTCCATCTGAAGGTATTTCCTTTTTCACCGTAAGCCTCAAAGTGCTTCCGAATATCCTTTGCACGCTAAACAAAAATAGTGTTAGAATATTGCTCAATGAAAAGAGAAGCTTAACTGAGTGGAATTCACATGACACAGAGCAGTTTCAGAAAGCTTCTTCTGGTTTTATTTGAGGATATTTCACTTTTCCATAGTCTTCAATGCTCCAAATATCACTTTTCAGTTTTACAGGAACAGTGTTCAAACACTGCCTTATGAGAAAAGAGGTATAACTCCTGAGTGGAATGCACATATCAGAGCAGTTTCAGAAAGCTTCTCCAGTTTTATCTGAAGATATTTCCTTTTCACCATAGCCTGAATGTGCTCCCAAATGTCCTTCAGATCCATCCATGACAGTTTCAAACTGTAATGAAAGAAAGTTTATCTATGTGAGATGAATAAACATATCTATCACAAAGCAGTTTCACAGAAAGCTTCTTCCAGTTTTGTCTGAGGATATTTTTCACCATAGCCATCCATATACTCCTGAATGTCCCTTGGTAGCTTTTTCTCCAAAGGATTTCAATCCTCTATGAGAAGAAAGGTATAACTCTGTGAGTGGAATGCACATCACAAAGCAGTTCTCAGAAAGCTTCTCTCCAGTTTCTATCTGAAGATATTTCCTTTTCACCATAAGCCTCAAAGTGCTCCCAATATCCCTTCAGACTAAACAAAACAGTGTTAGAATACTGCTCAATGAAAAGAAGCTTAACTGTGAGTGGAATTCATGACACAGAGCAGTTTCACAGAAAGCTTCCTTCTGGTTTTATCTGAGGATATTTCTTTTCATATTCTAAGAGTTCCCAAATGTCCTTTCTCAGGTTCCACAGAAACAGTGATTTCAAACTGCTCAATCCAAAGAATGATTTAACTCTATGAGATGAATACACACATCACAAAGCAGTTGCTCAGAAAGCTTCTCCAGTTTTCTGAAGATATTTCCTTGCTCACCACAGGCCTCCAGGCCACTTAATATCCTTCACAGATTCCTCAAAGACAGAGTTTCCAAACTGGGCAATGTAGAGTAAGCTTTAACTCTGTGAAATGAATGCACATCAGAGCAGTTTCTTGAATGCTTCTTTCTGGTTTTATTTGAGGATATTTCTTTTTCACCATAGTCTTCAATGCCCAAATATCACTTTTTCAGTTTTACAGAACAGTGTTCAAACACTGCCTTATGAGAAAAGAGGTATAACTCTGAGTGGAATGCACACATCACAAAGCAGTTTCTCAGAAAGCTTCTCCAGTTTTATCTGAAGATATTTTTCACCATAGGCCTGAATGTGCTCCAATATCCCTTCAGATTCCTCAAAGACAGAGTTTCAAACTGCTAATGAAAGAAAGTTTTATCTATGTGAGATGAATACACACATCACAAAGCAGTTTCACAGAAAGCTTCTCCAGTTTTTATCTGAAGATATTTTTCACCATAGCCTGAATGTGCTCCCAATGTCCTTCAGATTCCTCAAAGACAGAGTTTCAAACTGCTAATGAAAGAAAGTTTTATCTATGTGAGATGAATACACATATCACAGAGCAGTTTCACAGAAAGCTTCCAGTTTTATCTGAGATATTTCCTTTTCACCATAGGCCTGAATGTGCTCCCAATGTCCCTGGTAGCTTTTTCTCCAAAGGATTCCCAATCCTCTATGAGAAGAAAGGTATAACTCTGTGAGTGAATGCACATCACAAAGCAGTTTCAGAAAGCTTCTCCAGTTTCTATCTGAAGATATTTTTCACCATAAGCCTCAAAGCTCAAATATCCCTTCAGACTAAACAAAACAGTGTTAGAAACTGCTCAATGAAAAGAAAGTTTTATCTATGTGAGATGAATACACACATCACAGCAGTTTCACAGAAAGCTTCTTCTGGTTTTATCTGAGGATATTTCTTTTCCATATTCTAAGAGTTCCCAAATGTCCTTCTCAGATTCCACAGAAACAGTGATTTCAAACTGCTCAATCCAAAGAATGATTTAACTCTATGAGATGAATACACATCACAAAGCAGTTGCTCAGAAAGCTTCTTCCAGTTTTCATGGAAGACATTTCCTTGCTCACCACAGGCCTCACTTAATATCCTTCAGATTCCTCAAAGACAGAGTTTCCAAACTGGGAAATGTAGAGTAAGCTTTAACTCTGTGAAATGAATGCACATATCACAAAGCAGTTTCAGAAAGCTTCTTCTGGTTTTATTTGAGGATATTTCCTTTTCACCATAGTCTTCAATGCCCAAATATCACTTTTTCAGTTTTACAGGAACAGTGTTCAAACACTGCCTTATGAGAAAAGAGGTATAACTCCTGAGTGGAATGCACACATCACAAAGCAGTTTCTCAGAAAGCTTCTCCAGTTTTTATCTGAAGATATTTCTTTTCACCATAGACCTGAATGTGCTCCCGAATGTCCCTTCATGGATCCGTCCATGACAGAGTTTCAAACTGCTTAATGAAAACAAAGTTTTATCTATGTGAGATGAATAAACATATCTATCACAAAGCAGTTTCACAGAAAGCTTCTTTCCAGTTTTGTCTGAGGATATTTCCTTTTTCACCATAGTCCTGAATGTGCTCCCGAATGTCCTATGGTAGCTTTTTCTCCAAAAGAGATTCCCCATCCTCTATGAGAAAAAAGGTATAACTCTGTGAGTGGATTGCACATCACAAAGCAGCTCAGAAAGCTTCCAGTTTCTATCTGAAGATATTTCCTTTTCACCATAAGCCTCAAAGCTCCCAAATATCCCTTCAGACTAAACATAAACAGTGTTAGAATACTGCTCAATGAAAAGAGAAGCTTAACTGTGAGTGGAATTCATGACACAGAGCAGTTTCACAGAAAGCTTCCTTCTGGTTTTATCTGAGGATATTTCTTTTCCATATTCTAAGAGCTTCCCAAATGTCCTTTCTCAGGTTCCACAGAAACAGTGATTTCAAACTGCTCAATCCAAAGAATGATTTAACTCTATGAGATGAATACACACATCACAGCAGTTGCTCAGAAAGCTTCTTCCAGTTTTCATGAAGACATTTCCTTGCTCACCACAGGCCTCTGGGCCACTTAATATCCTTCACAGATTCCTCAAAGACAGAGTTTCCAAACTGGGCAATGTAGAGTAAGCTTTAACTCTGAAATGAATGCACATATCACAAAGCAGTTTCAGAAAGCTTCTCCAGTTTTTATCTGAGGATATTTCACTTTTCACCATAGTCTTCAATGCACTCCAAAATATCACTTTTTCAGTTTTACAGGAACAGTGTTCAAACACTGCCTTATGAGAAAAGAGTTATAACTCCCTGAGTGGAATGCACACATCACAAAGAAGTTTCTCAGAAAACTTCTCTCCAGTTTTTATCTGAAGATATTTCCTTTTCACCATAGTCCTGAATATCCCTTCAGATTCCTCAAAGACAGAGTTTCAAACTGCTCAATGAAAAGAAAGTTTTATCTATGTGAGATGAATACACACATCACAAAGCAGATTCACAGAAAGCTTCTTTCCAGTGTTTATCCAAAGATATTTCCTTTTTCACCATAGTCCTGAATGTGCTCAAATATCCCTTCAGATTCCTCAAAGACAGAGTTTCAAACTGTAATGTAAAGAAAGTTTTATCTATGTGAGATGAATACACATCACAGCAGTTTCACAGAAAGCTTCTTTCCAGTTTTGTCTGAGGATATTTCCTTTTCACCATAAGCCTCAAAGTGCTCCTGAATATCCCTTGGTAGCTTTTTCTCCAAAAGGATTCCCCAATCCTCTATGAGAAGAAAGGTATAACTCTGTGAGTGGAATGCACAAGTCACAAAGCAGCTCCTCAGAAAGCTTCTCTCCAGTTTCTATCTGAACATATTTCCTTTTCTACCATAAGCCTCAAAGTGCTCCTGAATATCCCTTCTCATGCTAAACATAAACAGTGTTAGAAAACTGCTCAATGAAAAGAAGCTTAACTGTGAGTGGAATTCATGACACAGAGCAGTTTCACAGAAAGCTTCCTTCTGGTTTTTATCTGAGGGTATTTCTTTTTCAGCATATTCTAAAGAGTTCCCAAATGTCCTTTCTCAGGTTCCACAGAAACAGTGATTTCAAACTGCTCAATCCAAAGAATGATTTAACTCTATGAGATGAATACACACATCACAAAGCAGTTGCTCAGAAAGCTTCTCTCCAGTTTTCAACGGAAGACATTTCCTTGCTCACCACAGGCCTGGCCACTTAATATCCCTTCAGAATCCTCAAAGACAGACTTTCCAAACTGGGAAATGTAGAGTAAGCTTTAACTCTGAAATGAATGCACATGTCACAAAGCAGTTTCAGAAAGCTTCTTTCTGGTTTTATTTGAGGATATTTCACTTTTCACCATAGTCTTCAATGCTCTGAAATATCACTTTTTCAGTTTTACAGGAACAGTGTTCAAACACTGCCTTATGAGAAAAGAGGTATAACTCCCTGAGTGGAATGCACACATCACAAAGCAGTTTCTCAGAAAGCTTCTCCAGTTTTTATCTGAAGATATTTCCTTTTCACCATAGGCCTGAATGTCTCCTGTCCTTGGATCCGTCCATGACAGAGTTTCAAACTGCATAATATAAAGAAAGTTTTATCTATGTGAGATGAATACACACATCACAAAGCAGTTTCACAGAAAGCTTCTTTCCAGTTTTTGTCTGAGGATATTTTTTCACCATAGTCCTGAATGTGCTCCCAATGTCCCTGGTAGCTTTTTCTCCAAAAGGATTCCCAATCCTCTTGAGAAGAAGGTATAACTCTGTGAGTGGAATGCACACGTCACAAAGCAGCTCCTCGGAAAGCTTCTCCAGTTTCTATCTGAAGATATTTCCGTTTTCACCATAAGCCTCAAAGTGCTCCTGAATATCCCTTCAGACTAAAAACAGTGTTAGAATACTGCTCAATGAAAGGAGAAGCTTAACTGTGAGTGGAATTCACATGACACAGAGCAGTTTCACAGAAAGCTTCCTTCTGGTTTTTATCTGAGGGTATTTCTTTTTCAGCATATTCTAAAGAGCGTTCCCAAATGTCCTTTCTCAGATTCCACAGAAACAGTGATTTCAAACTGCTCAATCCAAAGAATGATTTAACTCTATGAGATGAATACACATCACAAAGCAGTTGCTCAGAAAGCTTCTCCAGTTTTTATCTGAAGATATTTCTTTTCACCATAAGCCTCAAAGTGCTCCTGAATATCCCTTCACAGATTCCTCAAAGACAGAGTTTCCAAACTGGCAATGTAGAGTAAGCTTTAACTCTGTGAAATGAATGCACATATCACAAAGCAGTTTCAGAAAGCTTCTTTCTGGGTTTTATTTGAGGATATTTCACTTTTCCATAGTCTTCAATGCTCCAAATATCACTTTTTCAGTTTTACAGAACAGTGTTCAAACACTGCCTTATGAGAAAAGAGGTATAACTCCTGAGTGGAATACACATCACAAAGCAGTTTCTCAGAAAGCTTCTCCAGTTTTTATCTGAAGATATTTCCTTTTCACCATAGGCCTGAATGTGCTCCTGAATATCCCTTCAGATCCATCCATGACAGAGTTTCCAAACTGCATAATAAAGAAAGTTTTATCTATGTGAGATGAATACACACATCACAAAGCAGTTTCACAGAAAGCTTCTTTCCAGTTTTTATCTGAGGATATTTTTTCACCATAGCCATATACTTGAATATCCTTGGATTTTTCTCCAAAAGGGTTTCCCAATCCTCTATGAGAAGAAAGGTATAACTCTGAGTGGAATGCACATCACAAAGCAGTTTCAGAAAGCTTCTTTCCAGTTTTTATCTGAAGATATTTCCTTTTCACCATAAGCCTCAAAGTGCTCCTGAATATCCCTTCAGCTAAACATAAACAGTGTTAGAAAACTGCTCAATGAAAAGAAGTTTAACTGTGAGTGGAATGCACATCACAAAGCAGTTTCACAGAAAGCTTCTTCTGGTTTTATCTGAGGATATTTCTTTCTCCATATTCTAAGAGCATTCCCAAATGTCCTTCAGTTCCATGACAGAGTTTCAAACTGCTCAATCCAAAGAATGATTTAACTATGAGATGAATACACACATCACAAAGCAGTTGCTCAGAAAGCTTCTTCCAGTTTTCATCTGAAGATATTTCCTTGCTCACCACAGGCCTCTGCCACTTAATATCCCTTCAGATTCCTCAAAGACAGAGTTTCCAAACTGGGCAATGTAGAGTAAGCTTTAACTCTGTGAAATGAATGCACACAGAGAGCAGTTTCTTGAAGCTTCTTTCTGGTTTTATCTGAAGATATTTCACTTTTCACCATAGTCTGAATGTGCTCAAATATCACTTTTTCAGTTTTACAGGAACAGTGTTCAAACACTGCCTTATGAGAAAAGAGGTATAACTCTGAGTGGAATGCACACATCACAAAGCAGTTTCTCAGAAAGCTTCTTCCAGTTTTTATCTGAAGATATTTTTTCACCATAGGCCTAATGTATCCCTTATCTTCACAGATTCCTCAAAGACAGAGTTTCCAAACTGTGTAATGTAAAGAAAGCTTTATCTATGAGATGAATACACATCACAAAGCAGTTTCACAGAAAGCTTCTTTCCAGTTTTTATCTGAAGATATTTTTTCACCATAGTCCTGAATGTGCTCCTGAATATCCCTTCACAGATTCCTCAAAGACAGAGTTTCCAAACTGTGTAATGTAAAGAAAGTTTTATCTATGTGAGATGAATACACACATCACAAAGCAGTTTCACAGAAAGCTTCTTTCCAGTTTTTGTCTGAGGATATTTTTTCACCATAGTCCTGAATGTGCTCAAATATCACTTTTTCAGTTTTACAGGAACAGTGTTCAAACACTGCCTTATGAGAAAAGAGGTATAACTCTGAGTGGAATGCACACATCACAAAGCAGTTTCTCAGAAAGCTTCTCCAGTTTTTATCTGAAGATATTTCCTTTTCACCATAGGCCTGAATGTGCTCCAATGTCCTTGTGGATCCGTCCATGACAGAGTTTCAAACTGTGTAAAGAAAGTTTTATCTATGTGAGATGAATACATATCTATCACAAAGCAGTTTCACAGAAAGCTTCTTTCCAGTTTTTGTCTGAGGATATTTCCTTTTCACCATAGTATGCCCCCAATGTCCCTTAGCTTTTTTTCTCCAAAAGGGTTTCCCAATCCTCTATGAGAA